>CAAKHC010018904.1:73088-92184 GCA_901007825.1 Macroramphosus scolopax
TTTTTTTTTTTTTTTTTTTTTTTTTTTTTTTTTTTTTTTTTTTTTTTTTTTTTTTTTTTTTTTTTTTTTTTTTTTTGGGGGGGGGGGGGGTTAATGTTTCCACGTCGATATGGATTTATTTGACCTACAGCGCCGGGCGCAGGCCTTGACGGTGTTTATATAGAACACATTTCCTGGAGCTCAAATGATGTGTGTGGATACTGTCTGGCACTTTCTGAGCCATGTTCGCCTCATTAATGAGGCCTACTTTTATCCTCATTTCTCCTTCAACATAAGCACCGCTTTACTGTGTTTCACTTTAGTTGTCGACGATAAGTCAGGAGCTGTAATGTGTAAAAGGTCAAAAAACAGATGAATTATATATATCACTGATATCCCATTACTGATGTATTTGGCAGAGGTCTACAGGATTATATAAAAGATTGTACTCACAGTTGCAGAAGCTGTGCCCTCAGAATATGTTTCAGAATTGATAAATTGTCCCCCAAACTCCATTTTCTGTCTGTCAGGCACAATTTCTGTTAACAGAACAGCCATAAATAACCTCTTCTGATCTTTGATTTCTTTTGTCTGCAAGCGTGTGGTTGCATTATGCCGTTGCCGTTCGCAGCACTCCGGCTTACAGAGAGGCTGAAAAGGTTCCCTCACTGTTAGACAGAGAAACTGATCTTCCCCAGCGAGCATTAATAAATGATGCCTGCAGTCACATCGGACTAAGTAATTGAGCGCCAAGTGGGTAAAGCATGCTGCACAATTTATGAACAGGTTACCCAAGAGTCAGAGTGTGGACAATTAGAACAAGAAGTTCCAAGCAAATGTAGGTTCCCGAAGGACTTTTCTGGAACAAACTGCACTTAAACAACCAAATTCAGGACTTTTTTTTGAACATGGTTTAGCTAACTTTACTGTTCAGGAGAAACAGAAACATCAGTCTTAAAAACTGAGTCAAGGTTGATTGAAATAAAACTTTATCACTAAAGTGCATCCGGAGCAATTCACATAAGAGATATATAATCTGATTCCTTTATTTCCATTCCTTAAGTTCATGCGTTCATATCGTCACAAAGATCAACAAAAGCCATCCGATGTTTTCAACCAGCTACAATTTGGACGATATTAGTTCATCTGTTCTCTCTGAGAGACGGGGTGAAAGATCGCTTTTCAGTCCTTCATAAAAGTTGCATGGACAACGTGATCCTTGCTTTATCACTGTAGTTCACTTTCCCCTTCGTCCCTCTGAATACGAGCTAGTTACTGTTGTGTTATGAAAGCTGTAATCCCGCTAACGTCGGGAGTAACGATGCATTATAGACAAGCGGCAGCTAAGAGAAGGCCCTTCCCAACACAGACACTCAGGTTGAAGTTTGAATAATGCACAATGATCCTCTGCATGAGGGGTCACTACTACCACAGCTGATGAAGACTATAAGACGTATATTTTACATAGGATGGAGAGAGAACCATGTAAGATAGATTATAAAGCTCCCTGTGCCGACATCTATGTACTGACTGCCAGAGGAACTCTTACAGCTCTTGTGGCTTTCCCAGCATGCACTGGGCCAACGGCAGGGAAATACCCAGGAGACACATTAATCTCAGTTTTGCTTTAGATGTGCCATCATGAATCAAACATCACATTATTCTCGCCCAGTGTAGCCGGTTCAGTGTTTGTGATGGAATATATGGATCCAGTCTCACAGGATATTCTCCATAAACAAGCCGCTCTCACAGCTTTGCATGCAAACACACGCACACGCACAGGGAATACAGTCACTCTGTCACTACTACTAAATACTCCAGTAGTAGGTTTAAATACATTTAAAGACAGAAGAATTACTCACTGAACAAACAGTCGATTCGTCATAGTTAAAGGTGTATTTCTGATCTTCCTGTGTGACAGGGTTTCAATAGTGACTCGATATCCGCGCTGAAGAGGCTGTGATGTTGCTTCCTCACTCCTCTTGAATTAAACATTTTGGCTGCAGAGAAAGACCCGCTAATTTCATTCTGTTCGGATATGAAATCGGTGGAGAGGCAGCAGATGAGATGACCAATCTCCTGGGGGAGGTTGGAGAGTGGAGCCGAGAAGTGGCTCAGACAGAGAGGAACCTCTTTGATTAAAGGCTTTATTCCTCTGCTCCTCTCAGACTGCGTCCGTTGGTTTTAGGGCACAAACACATTGCCTTTTGTTTCACAAAATCTGTCTGCCCTTTGCTTGACTTCTTCCCCCAGCTTGGCTCTAATCCGTTGGTCAATACGAGAGCACATGGTCCAATCCGCCATTATATATAGTGCACTGTTATTCACAAGTGACGACATTGGGACTGACTGTGTGGGAAAAAAAGTGGATGTACTTTGTGAAAAGTACGTTTGACATGCATTACTCCTAATCGCCAGCAGGGGGCAGTGACAAAGGTTGTTATAATAAATCGTATTTATGAGACTTGATCAATCAAACTTCTCCAGCTTAATCCATATGGTCACTTCTGGCTAAAAATAAACCCTGGCTGTGCAGTTACGCTTCATGTTTATTTGACACCAGAGAAGAAAGTGCATTTCTAATCATATTCTAGGAACCACTGACATGATCATCACACCAGGAGAACCGAATCATAAACGCTACATAGCTGCGACACAACGACGCTGGTATTTTCTGCACGATAATATCTGCTTTCTACACAAAGTGTCTATTTTTCTCCTTTTTTCCAAGTGAATACTGTATTTGTCTTTGTAAGCTCTGATATTGTTGCTATGGGCAACCACACTATCCTTAGCAGCTCTCTGGTGCCTCTGCATAGAAAGGTTTTTTTTTGTTAGTTAATCTCCTCTGGCCCTGGGTGGGAATGAAATCGCATCTGGGAAGCAGCCCACCCACTATGATCCTCCTGCTATTTAACAGTGAGTAAGAGAGCCACCGAGTCCTGAAGAGTCTGGTTCACCTGCAAATGGGAAAACAGCCCAATCTCACGAAAAAGCAAGACGGTGGAAACCTGGAAAAAATAGAGTGTGCAGCCACTTACACACTAGAAAATACACATGCACACGTGTATAACACCAACCCATTGAAATGAATTAGGGTTGGCACAGCCTCCAAAATGACCATCAGAGTAAATCAACGCCCCTCTCAAAGAGATTCATATAAAAACTGAACGTTATAATCCTCATGGAGGGAGGATTTACTGTTTTAATTGGGTAACATTTACAACTTCCCGTGTTCTATTCAATCTAAAATGTTACATTCAGTTATAAATTATTTCATTATTGCCCTGCACTGACTTGAACTCCCCTGCGCCTCATTGTGCTATTCATTGCCTTCATGCTAAAAGCTCTAAAGGACAAAACAAATGTAAATGGTTGCCTGAGACCTTGTGCACCGGCCAGCTGGCTCCCGTTTCTGACCCTGAGCCATTTCTGATCCCCACTTTCCTTACAGCCTCTGGATGGAACAACTATGTGTGACGGATCGTTTTCTTCGCTGTGTACTGTGATGAACATTTAGGCTAATCAATTTATGTCCAGACCATTGATTTACAGTTCAGAAAGTTTTCAGTCAAAACACGCCAACAAAATGCAGTGAAGAATCAATATAGCAGAAGAATATCATGCAGCGGAGCTACATTTGACTTAATTGTTCATAACGTAAAATCACGCCAACGCCATTCACAACATACGTCTGCTTGCTTATGTTCTATGCTGCTCAGGACTTATTTAAGCATCCACATGGAGTCAGGTAATCACTGTGATGAAGTTATAATTGACACTTTCTGCATGAATATGGGAGGTTCTAGCTCATTATCTCCTCAATGTTGCCTGCAAACCATTTCTCACTCCGACAGCATGAAACCGCATATACGGTTGGAAGTTAATTCAAAGTTGTGAGTTAACTGAACCGATCAAGACAGATTGAACTGGTCCGGTGGACTGGGAGACGTGGAGGATGACAGTTCCTTCAATGAACACAAACACGTGGAAATCCATGAAGAAGAGATAAAGAAATTTGTTTTCAGGAGGAAGAGACAATGAGAGGAAAGCTTCCATCTATTGTGGATCTCTGTGATAAATACAAAGGTTCTCTCTGTAGGATTCAGCCAACACGGCCTCTTGCTGACTGAAATTCCTGTTGGCAGCTGAGAGGAAAAAAAAAAAAAAAACAACCTAAAAACGCCAGTGTAGCAGTGGCAACTACATTAGCATAGTGTGGCGTTATTAACAGTGACAGGGTGTAGTGTCTTCGGTGGTCCACTGGGAGCAGCGTCATAAAGGCTGCCATGGAGTGATACAAACTAGAAAGCAATGGTCCTCTGATATGACAGGAAGATCCCTGGTATTGTGCCAACTTTCCAACGGGTATGTGAGGAAAAAAAAACAAAAACAAAGCTGTGATTTGACTGTGGTGCAATATTCTGTCTCCACTGTCATTATATTGAAAAAGGAACATATGAGTCATGTGAGTCAACAGACTGCAATAAGAGAAATTAAATACGCTGAATAGGCAATCCGGAGACAAGCCTGATTTTTATTTAAGAATTACGATCAGCTGCTGCCGCCACTCGTGGTCTGTGGTGTTGCTGATGGAGCCAAATCCCTTAGGAGGATTACTGTCCACTGGGGCAGATCAACTCAATCTAGCAGACCCACGGGTGCAGAAGGTGAGGTGTTAGGCCTGGCAACGAATTAATTCATCAGGATTGTTGCTTTAAAGTTGTCACATATACTTCTCATCACTTGAAAAACAATCCCCATTTTCCATTTCCCCCTTCAATGCTGCACCATCTCTTTGTGATCTTTGTCTCCATCTCAAAGTTTATCATGTAAAAAAAAAGCAAGGCTGCCACTCGACATCCGCCAAGTAATCATCCTCTCGTCCTCTTGGAACTTGACCGTTCATCTTAAGACATTGTGTTCATTATCCAACAACCCAATCTAGTCACATGGCCATATATGGGAGACTGAACATCGGATCAACTGCTGTTGATTTTTTTTTTAAACGTGAGTATTTTCATTTAATGTCATTGAATATTCTCACGCGAATAATCCACAGCCACGATGTGCAGTGGAACAAACTGCAGAACTTAAGGTACAGACATTTTAGATCCATGAAGAGCGTCAGCTTCTGCATCCACCCCCACTCCCATCCACCTCACTTGTTCATTCATTTCACATCATACATGACTGCACAACTTACTCTCTTGAACAATCGGAGAGAGGAGAAGAAGAAGAAAAAAAAACTCAGCATTTTTAATCAGCCCGTTCTACATGTGGTGTCTTTTTGTTACTCTCTGAATCATGCCGATGTTCATACGAGCACCACCTGCTAGAGAACGGACAGCCTCAAACACAGCAGCATCCAGCGGACTCACCCTGACAGCTTTGGCATCTTCACAAAGCTGAACACATCCATGTGTGCTGCAGACTGCAGTCAGGGCAACAAATTTACCATCTACTTCACTCCGGCTCCATTGCCCCCACACTGTCTCTGGCAGCGGAGAATAAATAATTCAGGAAAAAAAAAGTGGAGCTTCCACAAGTCAGGTGGAGAGATTAGTCCTGTTGTCTGGGCTTCTGCATGGCTGAGTGATTGCTGTGTCCTCGCCTCAGCAGCACAAATCCACAGCTCATGGAAAAGGATCTGGCAGTGCCGCTTCCCCCGAGTTACATCCTTCAAAGCATGCCTCTGTTAGCTGCGTTAAGCCACCTTCATTTAATTTCCATCGCGGTGGAATTATGTGCAGGAGACGCACAGTAACAACAGCTTTGGTGAGAGGCAGGGAGAGTCAAAGCGAGGGGCAGAGCGAGGGAGGGGAGGGTTGGGAGCTACAAGGGGTGGTGGGAGATGAGAGAAGAGAGAGGAATGTGAGAGGATGCTGTGTACGTGTGCGCGTGAAGGGTCCACAAGAATTACTACTAAAGGATGCGGCCAGCCTCCTAGAATTCCCCAAAGGCTGTTCTCATCAATCCTCAACAGGGTGGTGGGTTGCCAGAGAGCAGGGAAAAAAAACGTTGAGAGGGATGACAGCGATGAAGGGACAGAGACACGCAGCGTGATGCGCAATATAATGTGAGTGAAAAGGATCAGCCCTCAGAGCAGCTGGAGACACAGAAGGACCTAATATGTCCCCTCCCCATCTGAGGTCTCCGCCTCACTGCTGCACATTTGAACCCCCCACACTCTCTACACTGCATCTGCTTTTGACCTCTCACAACAGCTCACCTGTTAAATGCTTTGTCTCCATTGCGAGATTCACGAGAGGCCTCCGAACATTGTAGCAATTTACCCGACACGAAGGCAGAGCCGAGGTTTCAAAAGATCACGCTTGTTATTGTCGTCGTAATTCCTTTAAAGATAATAAGAGTTGCGTTTCTGTGATTTATCAAAACAAAGTGAAGAACATGACTGTTGTGATTTGTGGTGCTTCAAGTAGTCAGCTGCCTCAAGCTTCTAATTTCCTCTGTGATATTTCTTAAAAGGATCATTTGTCAGGGTGCCTACCAGTTATTCCCGCACGGTCTCGTCTTGTAATGCCATTCTGTACCACAGGAGGCGATAGTGAGTCACTGCGCCGTGAAGGAGCCGCGGCTGTACCAGAGGGTTGCGTCTATACTCGCTGAGTTAACAGTGGTGGAATGAAAAATAAACTCATGCTAAGGAAGTTAGCATATCTTTCTTTCTTTTTTTTGGGGGGGGGGGGGCGCCCCCTATTGGTTTGGAGTGTGAAATATGAAGAGTTAGCAACAAGTTTCCCCTTTAAGATCAAATTCAGAGTCCTGAAATGTTAAAAGAAAACAGATCCAATGAAGTAAAAGATAGCTAGAAACACCACATCTGAGCTCCAGATGAAGAATCACCAAGTGTCTTTCATCCTATAGAGGAAGAATCAGCCTTTCATAAATCAAACGCCACGGATGCGGCACCCCTGTCGAAAAACCACCAAAAGCCAATTAGACTTGTCTCTGATTCCGCCGACGTTTGATACTTTTTCATGTGTCTCAGACAGTTTGGATAAATGAACGTCTCTGCTGCATGAAATAGTAGAAACACAGCTAGGAAATGCTAACATCAAATCCAGTGTTCTAAGACTGATCTGCAGCGACTTAATGTTTGTAATGAATATGGTTGTGTAAATCTGGGACAAAAGAAAACACTTGTTTCTTTATACCACAGTGTAGTTTAAATGTCTGTAAATATAGAGGAAGGAGATAACAGGAGGAGTTGTTTGTAGTTAAAAATTCTGCAGGGGGGGGGCTTGACAGAAAATACAAGTACGAATCAATAAAAATGTCACGTAGTTATGGATTTATAAATATAAATAGAATATGAATACTGGTAGATTCCAGTTGACAGTTTTCAAGCTATGATTTGCAACTCCTTCCGCGGTCGAGAAGCAACCATCCGATATTAAAATGCCAGAACTTGTAAGCCTCTGCAGGGTGAGTCAATGTGCCTTTGCTGACAGTGATACATGCAATAAAGAATGTTGTCACTCCGGCTCAGGGTCAGCCTCCTATTTGTTTACAAAGACAAAAATGAAACTAGATTGGTCGGACAGGTAAAACGCGAATTATCTCTGACACATTTATCTTTTTTTGTGTCTAAAAATCCTGCAAGCGAGCTGAACTGGTTGTTGAGAAAGTGCAGTGACTCATTATATTCGTCACATTCTGAAATAGTTAAGCTGATGATAAGTCTTTGGAAGGGTACAGGGAGTCTTATTTTTTTTTAGGGGGGGGGTTGTCTTCACAGAATAGATGAAGAATGCCTTGACGAACGAGGACAATCCTGTCTGACAATTTGCTCTTCATGCAGCCGTCGTAGGACTGAAAGACTCAGCGTATTCTGGACAGTTACGTTTGTCCATTTGGGCTTGTGGCCCCCGAAGGCCGACATGAGCCGCGGCGGATATTTGGGTCAGACAGAAACGTGATCTAAGGAGAATAAGGCTGAAGCTTTAATGATAAAACCCTGCTGCCCTGCTGATCCCCGGCTCTGGTCTCTCTCGGATTCACTTTTTAAAACAGCTGAATCTGTCATTCGGGCCACACTTGGCCCCTTGAAACCCAACAGTGCTTAAATTGTGCAAGCCCTGCCTTTGGATTGCATCGCTTTGCCTTTAAAAGCTGCAAATAAACAGAGCACACACACAAACCACTTTACATAAATTGCTAACCATGCTAAATAACAAGGGCATAGGAGTGTACTCAATGCTTAAAAGCATCAGAGAATTAAATCTCATAATTGGGCCGCGAGATCATATATTCATTAAGTTATTCTGCTCCGGAGATTTCATGCAATATAGCTTTTATAGTTGATTTGTAATGTGATTGTGTAGCTTTCACTGTCCTGTGATCCCTACTTAGCATTAGTCGCCGCTGGACCTCGACCAGATGTATGTCAGGGGCCACGACGGCAAACTGCCCTTAGACGCCACACACAACCCCCTCATCTGCGCTGCGTTGTTTGTTTGTTTGTGTTTTTCATCATCTATCTGCCTACGAGCTAAACTTTCCCAAACTGCTAGCGCGAAACTAATTATGGCAGAGCTGCGGCTGATGTATTCAGTGAATTAAACAGCTTTTAGGGGGGGTTGAGTTTAGAGATGCGAACACTATTTTTGCCATGAATATTCAGCGGTGTGACTAATTGGGATGAGAAGTGAAGTGTTACCTGTCTTGAGTTCTGCTTTGCAATGGAAAGATTATGGATTTGCTTTTGCCGTTTTCACTCCGCTCGCTGATAAGGTTCAAAGTAACAGCGGGAGGCTGTCGACTATTCTATGAAGTATAAATATGACAGCACGCTGCAGATGCTGCCAAGATGCTGCGTGATGCAAGTTATTTAACGGGCTCATGTAGGTCATCGACGGGTCAGGTTGGGTACTTTCATTCTCTAGATCCACTTCTTCTGCTGACACCCCCAGACACTTGAACTCCTCCACTACATCGCTTAAAATAAAGTCAATTGTATAACATTACTGACAGGGTTTGTTTTAACACCTTCTAGTAAAATGCTGCCCCCTATTGGTTTGGAGTACGAAGCACCAACTGGTTAGCAAACTGGTCAACATCTACATTTAATCATATCACAATACACCTGCATTGATTTATCACTGCACAATATTCCATCTTGACATTACCCACAATACAACTTGATTCAATTCACATTTAAGTGTATTATGCTATTGAGTGTTTGGTTGTATTCTTCTTTTCTGGGATTCCACTTTGCACTTCAAATTAATCTGAACAATTGCTTCATATTTCCCACTCTGAATCCTGAGTGTGCAGCATGTTACCAAAAAATTGGAGTGTCCAGCCCTGTTGTAAGAAACAGTAGCGATAGCTGCTACAGTGTGAGAGAGAGAGAGAGATTGTTAGTTATGTACTGTAACTCCAGGCTCAATGAGTACTTGTGCTCCCTCTGGTGCAGCACTTGGGTCCTCGGTGCTTCAGTGACAAACTATTACTGGGTGAAGAGCCCCGGAGAGGGACGGCAGTAGATTCATTCACGCTGCAGTGACTCACTATTGCCCCGTGAGGAACAAAGCGGTATATCGAGACGGTATTACGAGAGCTAGCTTTTTTTTGCACCTCCTGCAAAGGATCCCTCAAAGGTATCTTAGTAAAGTCACACAACAAGATGTTAGACCTGATCTTCCCGAGCTTGCCAACAAAAGCAGCAGATCAGAAGCAAATCGACGTTCATTCTGAGCTCATGTTATGAATTAGGAGTCAACGTCAACATCTCAATCTCAATTGTTAGTTTCCATATTTTGAACAAAATATCCTGTCTCGGACGGTCTGCGTCACTTCTAGCACGTCTTGTCTCGACAAAACCAATTTTGGACACTAGACAGACTCCTACTGGTGAATGATCGTGTCATTGTGTAAAAAAAACACAATAACTTAAAGGTTTCCATTTCATTGCGTGAAATGTGAATAATAAAACGATCTACCGACTTTGAACGACGTGTAAAGTTTTCATTCTATACCAACACGTTTGTTGTGAAAGGGCCTGTTGCCCCAAGTGGAAATGGCAACGCTATAAATGCTTCTGTTTGCTCTATAGTTCTGTAACACTTCTGTTCTAGTCCAAAACTCAGCATGCTTCTCTCTCCTTTGTTAAAATTGCAGACAGCAATTATATCCAAGAAGGCTACAAATTGTCAAAGGAAACTCACCAATGCCACACAAGCGTGTCGTTGTGACGCAGTCACAAATAAAAACCGATGACCTCCAGTCTGCAATCCGCATAACTTTCACAAACATCCTCACAAAATCATTATTTCCTTTTAAATTTGTGCATTCAATCAAATCATTTGTTCTCAGCAAAATGACAAACAAGCCAAATCAAAAAAAGCTTGAACTTTTTCTTCCAAACTGTAATTAGCTGTAAGTACGGGTTGATACGTGCCCGTCTTTAAGAATTAAAAACAACCAGTGCACTCATACTTCCCCTGTTGGAAAGAACTGACTAAATTATAGTTTATCACAGGACAACACAGACCAACAGAACACTACTCACTGAATGACAGTGAAGATACCGAGTTCATTGTCATCTGGGTCCATTGTTGATGACAAGTCTTTAATGCAGTACTTGTTTGAGTGTTTCCTGTCCAGGCATTTAAAGCCTCGTTGACTAATGTGTGCTCCAGTCCTTCCCGACTCCAAAGAATCTCCCTGCTTGATTTTGACTTTCCATGGGCAACTGAGCTTGTCTGACTAAGCCATTCAGTTATGATTACATACAGTGGCCCCGTCCAAGTGACTGGCCAGTGCCCTAGGGGAGGAGAGCGGGCTTGTCGCTTCTGCCTCAGTAATGAAATAACATCACATTCCGGGCCAGTGCATCAGAAAACACAGAGGGATCAATGTTGAACAGCTGGACTTCAGTGGGAAGCTGTACTGGTTAAGGCTGCCTCAACGAGTAAGTCTCCGAAGGAAAAACATGTTCTGCACCTGTGGTGTTTTCTAATTTCCACTCAGATCCACCGGCCTCCGCAGGAGTTAAACACATTTAACGTTTCTGGTTCAAGGAATAAAACGGACAACTGTGCAGGCATTATTTATGACATTTCCACGCGCCAAAATGTAGTAACTGAAATATTAATCTGATCCCCGTACGAGGCTTTTAGAAAAAGGCATGTGTTTTATCGTCCATAAGGGTTTAAAAAATTAAGCTTCAACCATAATCCAAACTCTATCACTCTCTGCCTGCCAACCTACAGAGCCGAACCTAAACCCTATATAATTCATGAAAATAGATCTTAACCTAGATTATATACAGTAGCATCAGCTATGATTTAATCTCATTCATTCATATTTTCAATGTTTTGCACGCATCGTCTGTCAAATAATCCAGCTTGTGATAGACTGCCGCTCATTTGAGATGACCGGCATGTTTTTTAATTCACCACATTTCTGTAATTTAAAGGCATTCTCAGGTAACGTCATGCCTTTTTAACATCAAGATATTTCATGCTGGATTATACCATGCAGAGTCTCTCATGCATGAATGGCATACACAATCTTCCATTAGTTATGAACTAAGGCACGTGTCTTTGCCTCTGCAAAAGGAACTGCTTACATAACACATCCCATGTCGTGTACACACAGCGATCCATGAGAGCTGGAAGTTTGGCTTCATATGCAACTAAGAAAACTGTTGTAAGCTCGCATGCATCTAAAAAAAATCATCCAATTATTTCATATATCGGCGTCTAATTTAGCAATTTGCACAGTTCACATGCTCTCTGCTTCTCATGCTTTCTAGCTGTGCAGGACCATATGTCCACAACAGAGTGCTGTGCGAGGTTGAAGCAAACAAAAGCAGACCTTTTTCTGTGAGAAAAACACTGCACATGAATCCGTCCAATCATGGGGCCCAACACTCGCCCCTGGGCCACACAGCACACTGCATCGGTGGCCTGCTTTTCTGTGACACACAGGCCGCACCATTTAAACCGAGGAGAGGGGATGTTCAAAGTGCAATAAATCAACACAGGGTGCACGAACGGGAATCACATGATGTCTCGGGGTCCCAACTGCGGGGATTTAAGATTGTGATGATAGGCAGTGTGTATTCTGAGCCTCATCTGATTTAGTGTGCTGTTCGCCGTGCGTGGGCGGATGGCTCATTTGTTTTTCCTTTAAATAAAGTGACGCCGCGAGCGAATTCTACTGACAGCTTGCATGATAGACAGCCACACACAGTGCTGCTGGTCGATTAGTAAAACGCATTTAAGGGCACACAAACATCCCCGAAAGTGGCTTAAACTAACAAGCGTCATTTCCAACAGAGGAGAGCAAATGTCATCCGGCAAGATAGACATTGACTTTCAGTTAGTCAAAGCAGACTAAAGCTTCACATAATAACAGAGAAAGTGACGTTTTCATTATTTCCCGGTGCACCGTAAACAGTAGATGCGCTCATTTGCATAAAATGATGAGAGTTGCTTCATGCAGAACAGGACAACTCATATTAATACAGTAAGAGCTGCTGCTTGGCCCTCACCAAAGGTTACAGATGTATTTGTAAAGGCTGCCAACTGCAGCATTCCAATAATAAGATTGACACTATTTTTGCTGCAAATTTGGGTTCTGGATAATTGTCTTTTTGCCATCACAGAAGAATGCCAAACAGGTCATTAATCCTAATTAATTAAACAAGTTAGAAAGCCATTAACAGGGTTGGACAAAGGATTAGTCTCATGAAAGTCCTAAAGTGTCTGTTTGCTGGAAAGACAAACTTTCAAGTGCAATTTTTTAATTTTTATTTTCAGGGCACAAGTAAAGTAGAACACTGACACCCACCCCCACCCCCCAATGGGCATAAAAACTACTGCTGATACACCGTTGAATGTATTCATACCATAGACAGGAAGTACACTCGAAGTCAATCGCAGTCAATGAGATCACAGGATATCACATTCCTCAAATCAGATAGCCACTCTCGTGTCAACACACTACCGAGGCCCCTCCTTGCTACCCTGGGAGGATAGGATTCACAGCATCCAGCCATTATCTGTAATGTGGGAGAAAAATCAATGTGCCCATGGAAAGCTGCGAAGGTCATCAGGCCAACGGTGTCGGTTGAATCAGAAGCAGCGCACCGCTGCGGGCTGGGCTCCGAGCCTCTGGGAGAACACGCATCACTTGTGATGCCGTGGACGTGGACATTATTAGCCTGGTGATATGGAAGATAATTGTACATGCGGTAGAATGGAAAATTATCGTAGATTACATAAATCTATGAATACTGTTGGAACGACACAAATATTTTAAATTTGAAGAGGCTTGTTAGATATAAACCTTTATAGTAAATCTCCCATCACTGAATGGGTCTGTTGTCAAGTTTGAGTTGGAAAAAAACTGACTCACCTCTGCTGATCTTGTTGGTCTTCTAATCGGCTGCTAACACATATTTCATTATTGTCACTATTATCAATATCCATGTCTTCTCCCTCAGGCAGATGTCCACAACTGGACTTAATGGAAAGCCGGCTTCGAGTGTGCACCTTTCATCAGGGGGAAAAGATCCCGGCAGTGCTATAAAGGGAGGGCAGGCCTCCTTGAGACATTGATAGTCTGGTTTAAATTCTATTAACAGCAAGGGGACGTTGAGCAAAATGAAAAATCGATACCTTGTGGCCAGTAATATTTGAAGGATCAGGCCGAGTGGAAATGTGAGACGGTGTGGCCTCACCCTGACGTAGGCACTGCCTCTGTAAGTGATTAATCTGGTGATTCTAGCGTCCAGATTCCATTTTCCTCTCACCATTACTCACATTTTCCATCTCGGCTGAATCCAAAGTGTGTTAACAAACATACGAGATGGTAATCTAGGTAATAATAGCAGTCCTCAATCTGATATAAAGTAGCTGCACTCTGCGAAAGGGCTCGAACACCGTGTGACTTCTCGGTTTTCAAAAGACAAATGCGTTGCGTTTCACTTCGGCATGCATCAACTGCATATCGGAGGGCATACACGTAAGTAATATACCTGTCTGTATCTCAAGCTGTGAGATATCCAAGAAACAGTGAGGATTCACTGATAACATTGTGCACCAAGCTTTATTATTATTTTCAAATTCAGCTGCAGTGAGACAGAACCTGCCCTTTTATTTTTCCTAGCTTATTAGGGTTCATAACACCATGACTGCCGAGGGCTGGATGGACCAGAGCCGTGCCGGACGGCTCGTCAGCACAGACAACTGGCAAACAGGAGGCACTGAATGTGATCACAGTCTGCTTCATGTTTTCTCATCCTAACAGGATTTTATTGAGAGAGCTTCTCATACAAACACTTAACCATTGAATTTGCCTGTTGCATTTTATTTAATAGCTATACTATTCATTCATTAGCTGTCATCCTGTATAGGGCTGATATCAGGCTGCAGGCTGGCTACAACCTGGACGGGTTGCCAGTCAATCACAGTGCTCACATATACAGACAGGCAAACCAATCACACTCACATTCTTACCCGAGGGCAATTTTCAGTCTCTAATTAATTTAACTGCATGATTTTTAGGAGGGAACACACGGAGCAAACCAATGCAGAAACTGGGGGAACATTGAAGCCTGCAGAGAAAGTTTGAGACCGCACAGGTTCAAACCCAGAACCTTCTTGCTGTGAGGCGAAGCAGCAGTTCTGATGTTTGTGCAGTGGTTAGCTGCAGCACCTTTACCACCGATGACTCATAGCAGCTAACCACTGCACCACTCTGACGACCTAGTTGCTGTACTAGTGTCTGTAATAAACAGTTTAACCAAGGCCTCAAAGGGTGTTGAGTCAATTCACTTGTCACAGTCATGTCATATATTCTAGATCATCGCCTTCTTGATTTTTTTGGAATACGACGTGAGCTTTAATTTGAATTAGAGGCAGCGGCTGATTCAACGCCACAAGGGACCCCAAAGCATAATCTGATTTATCATTTGTTTTAATCGAAATGGGACCATAATTTTCAAAAAGGGAACATCATGCTGTATTTGAAAAGACTTTAAACTAGTGATTGAGCCTAAAACTCATTAGGAAAATATTTAATGAGGTAATAAATCAAATGAGAAGAGAGGTAATTTTATTAATCTCAAGCTTTTATTTTTGCAATCAGTGGAGGAGTGGAGGAGGCCCCCAATGCTCAGTAGAGGGAATGCAGGTTCAAAGTACTAAACACCTGAGCTTCTACTATTCGTTTCTACAGTCTGACTGCATTTTATTAAATAGTTATCGCTTTCCCTGCCCCCCCTTCCCTATTCTTGTTGTAGGATTGGGACCACGCTGGTAAATTCCCTCTTCACTGAGTTGACTTTGAAGACGGAGTGTTACCACCATCTAGTGGTTATTTCATGATAACATGCTGACGTCATGCTGACTCACACACGATGAAGTCATCCAGAGCATGACACTCACGCACGTCATTCCATGCAAACATGCATACAAAAAATTTAAACAATGTGCATATGTTCTTGAATATAATACCTGGTCCGGCCAGTCCAATGAAATCAAAACACAAATTTCTGAAACATGCCAGCAAGATAAATGCTACTAATAACAGCCTTTCTTTCTACTTCAGCACTGTGCTGATCAAATGAAAGATGGATTATAGTTTACAAAAGCTCATTATAGTGTTGTTGTTATTAAGCATTGTTAGAAATGGTGTTTTATCATATCTGAAATATCTGAAACCAACCACTCCTTTGCGAAGTATTCCCAAGTCCCACTTACAAGACCCGTGTCAACATTTATTCGTACATGCTCTACATGGATAGTGGATAGAAGCTCCCAGACTTATCCCACTGAGAAATGACATCAGGGGAAGTGTGGAGAGAATCTGCTATGAGTCTTAAAGCCCGCCACCACCAAATAAGTGGATCAAACACTAAGCCGACCTCTTATCACCACTTCCCCTGTCTGTTTGGTAGACTCCGGTATCTGATGAATCCTTATCGAGGCCATACAGTGCTGCTTCACATGTCACGTTATCACCCAGGTCCCTTCCCCAGGGCTCCCACAGGAACTGCGTTCCCAGGGCACCACATGCCAAGTATCTTAACTGCCTTGTGGCGAGGCAAAGATACAGAGTAGGCAAGAGAGGATTTAAGAAGTCTTATAGCACTCAACACAAGTTAGAGGCTAAAAAAAATATATGAATATATATGATATTTTAGTTGGTATTGGTTGTGAAAGTACTCAACTAGATATTCAGATACAGCAAATATATAGAAAGAGATAATAAAATAATTTAATTGACCCTGGCTCATTTACCTTAAATGTATAAATAACTGTCTTTTTTCTTATGATATCAGCTCTATAGTTTCTGTATTGAATATTAAAAAAAATAAAAAAAAACTCTCTATATAGGTCAGAGTGTAAATGTAGTTTGTGATGTCTAGTTTGATGAATGGACAACTTGTTGCTAAATGTCAAAAATTAAAAAAAATAAATAAATAAATAGATTGTTTCCTGCCTTGTTGAAGTTAAAGACATGTTCCCTGAAGACTCGGTGGACTCTTCGTCGTTTCTTTGGTAACCTTAAAAACATTATGAGTTAATTCCTGATTTAAATTCCTTATTTCTTTCACTTCTTTTCCCATTTATTGGCTCATGTTAAAGTTGAGCAAGAGTTTACGGAGGGGAGAGAATAGGAAGCTCAGGACGATCTTCGTTATCCGCAGATCTTTTCTGAAATCCAGGAAATCCATCTGAGTCAGATTTGTGGGCGGCGGAGGGGACAGAGCGTGTTTCACAAAACCCAAACCATGCTGAAGCTCCTGCATTGTTCTGCGTGGACTTGTGGCAGAGAGATGAGCCCCCTCGACACGTCCTCATTCACCACCTGAAGCAGACATGTCGGCTCAGGGGCTGTTGAGCAGCGTGTTCTCGTGCTCGCAAAGCCCAAAGACTTCTTCCAAGCGGAGGCTGCGGCACACCAGGAGCCTGGACCCGGCGCTGATGCGACACTACGAAGCGGAGGAGACGTCGTATAAGGTCAGACACCTGACGGTCGCTGTCGGACCTCATTCTTGTCTGACAGGCTGGTGTTTTATTTATGACGTTCAGGTTGAGGGAAATACAACTTCTCATAAAGTGAAAGGGTTTTAAGTGATCCCGGTTTTCTTTGTATTGTTGGACTCTGGAAGTAGCATTTAAATCTGGAGATGAGGACATCTTCACTAAGTGACTGTCCAAATTCCGGAAGTGACTGAAATTCCCTCTAGGAGGATGAAAGCTGCTAAGTGGGTCTGCGTCATTTCTTCCTATTTCCTACTTTTAATGACATCCTGAATAAAGTAAATTGTTTCCTCCACCCAGAGGTGGGACAGAGTCATTGTTTAGCAAGTCCCAAGTATTTACACTTGATATAGACAAATCTCAATACAGGCAAAAGTCTGAAACTTTGGGTTTCAAGTCTAAATGTACTTTTTCAAATTTAACACAGTGTCAAAATTTTAAACCCAACAGAATAATAGTTGGCAGTATATTGAATATATTCAATTCACAAAAATCATAGATGCTTTATCAGACAAATGTTTAAGTCGTTATATAAATAGGTGTATATTGTGTGTAGCTTTAGTTGTGGTAAAATTAAAGTATAACAATTCTTTTGATTTTTTTTCACAACATTTGTTCTGAAGTCTTCAAATTTATGCCTTGAGTCCACGCCTCTGCCACATCATTACAACATTAACTTTTGCGTGAACCTTTGGTTTTATTGCTGCATGAGTGGACCACAAAAAAAGTGATTCAACCGCTTTATGACATGATCGGCAGACAACTTTGCTTGTGCTAACTTGCTGATGTTTGTTGGAAGAGGTGTGACGGGAACGACCTATTTGGCAACTATTCGTTTGCATATTACTCAACATTTTTCAAGCCTCATTAACAATGCTATGTGCTGGATGTGTGTGTGTGGGGGGACGTGGCAGTGGAAAGTCAGGTTTTTAATTGCTTTTTGTTGTTTCAACTTACACAAGGTGATGGATGTTATTAAGCGGCCAAAGCAGCAGGTTGCCGTGCCCTCACATGTCATTTGATTATTAGAAAGGAGAATAAATACAAACTTCACTTCTTTAAAATCCGTTCACATGGCCATTTGCTTCTCATTTCTAGTTTGAGATAAATCTATTTTTACCGGTTCCTCATGTCAATAAATTAGGACAATTTGTACTGCTGCACTAGAGCCGGTCCTCATGGTAACACTGTTTATTCAGTGTTATGGAAATGTATTACAAGCATTATAAAAGGCTTGTAATGAACACCAGGTACCCAGATGCTGCAGTTAGAGCCCTTAGAAATGTAATCACAGTAAATCTGAATGAAAGTTATTAATACTGGAGACAACACAATGTCACAGAGGATATTTAATGGGATTAATGACCATGGGGAGAACCTGCTTGCGGCCTACACTGTTACACTCGGTGAGCTGCACTACATCTTTTTTGTCACTACAAATTACAACCTCTAAATATGAATCATTCATTTCCAGATAGTCGAGCTACACTTCTGTTTTTTAGAGCTCCGAAATGCCACTTATGTAGAACCCAAGCCAGTTGAGCTGAGGTTTGAACATTGGAGGCGTGTCGACATGACCACGCTGTCGACATGCGTTGACAGTAAGTATGTGCTCTGTACACAAAACCTCACTCAAAGTCTGTCATGAAAGCCACATATTGTGGGTGGGCAAATATCCAACCGCAGATTCTCTTGAGGACGAAAGCATCTGTGAGATTGTCCCGATAACATTAGTGAAGTAAGACCGTGCCTCCACTCCGTCACAGCCCCGGCTCTACAAGTCTCTGCAAGATATACAAATGTCCTGTAACGTAGGCTGCCCAACCGTCTTGTATAAAATTGTATTCACTTTCTTGAATGCAATGCAGTGTGTATTTATTGTGTTTATAAAAGAATAAATCACATAGGCCAACATAGAATTACATAAGACATACCGGGCGCCATGGCATGCTAATCTGTAATCCATGGAAAAGCATCATTGAAAAGTCTATGTTTATACTGGGTGTTTAACGGAGTGTGTGCACTGTGATCAATCAGTTGTCTGATATTTATTTTTCAAATGAAAGCAGGTTGTAACTTCTTTGTTGCTT
>CAAKHC010018904.1:115424-155521 GCA_901007825.1 Macroramphosus scolopax
CAGGTTTTACAGAGAGAAAGGATGTTCTCTGTGCTGATTACAAATCCAAGAACGTGTTGACAATATGTGCACAGAGTCAGTGAAAGGACTCACACTGGAAGCCGTGCTTTATTCATCCATTGTCTCCTCTCGCTCGTCCTCCTGAGGGTTTAGTCGCGGTCACTGGGAGCAGAGTGACCCCTCTCAGGTATTGTTGTCCCGCTAAAAAGTATCCTTACAAACCCCTATTTCCTTTACAAAATGCTGCAGACTTCACATTGGCACGGCGTGTTGGATGAAGGGACGGCAGAGTGACAGACAGCAGTGGGCTTGACTGAGAAACAAACAAGCTGTGAAGAGAGAGCTGAAGGTTTGCCAATGAAAAGATTAGAGTGGCATTTGGCGAGAGCGCCAAGATGCACCGTTGCTCTTGCCACACCGCCATGGCAACAGAAGCTTTATGCCTTCCTCTCGTTCCACCCACCGAGTGTCCAGACTGTACCAAGTAGTCGTTTAAAGACCCATTCACACTGACCCTGACATTCAGCTAGCAAGTTGTGTACTAATTGCATTTTTTTTTTGACTTCCTTAAATACACGTTTGTTACGTCCGATTTTCCTCATTCGTTTCCGCTTGTTTTTCCTGTAAATGCCACGTAAATAAAAGCTGCTTATAAGTCAAGTGTAAATGTGTAATCTCAGCTGTGCGTCGCCACAGGCCCCTTCCATCCTCCCATCCCAGCACTCCCATTTGTCATGCAGGGTACCTCTGTTCCCTGGTGACCAATCAGGAGTGCCTCCTCACCACCTCATCATCAGACGTGATTGACAGCCTCCCACAAGCAAAGAAGGGCTCTGTTTTTTTTTTTTTTTACCTCTTATGTTCTCATGGGACTAAGTTAATGATCCCAGCCAACAAAATAATACAAAGAGCAAAAAAAAGAGAAAAAGCCTGAGAAGTCTGTGCCTGGTTGAACCATTTGGAGCAGTTTCGGCTGCCTTTAGAGAGGATTAGAGAAGAAGAGGCTGTGTGAGGAGCAGTTCAGAGATAGCGGTAAGACAGACGAAGCAGCGCAGCGCAGACAGAAAGTAAAGGGAGGCTTCAGAGGCAATCCGGCGTTCCCTTCATTGTTCCCTTTTCATCTGTCACCCAGACTATGGACTTTCTGGTTGACTGACTAACAGACAGCGAGGTAAGGCATCATCTGTTTTCCCAGTAAGTGACACCCCCAAAGTCTCTTGGAATACTGAGCTCAGCTCCTGAGACAGCTTTGCTGTGCTAAAATAAACATTTAAGCAGTAGGACGCTGCTTTAACTGTGAATCTGAGAGACGTGTTCTTGAACTTACAGAAATGGCAACGGAAAGAAAAAGAAAGCTTTGATGACGATGTTGTCGGTCAGTCTTTGTCCACTTTACTGTCACTGGGTTCATGATTTGTAGGCTTTACTTGCTTTTCATTGTACATGACGGACATATTGGTGTTGGCATTGCAGTTAGAACAAGTTGATGTGTTCAGGTTAGGATAGGAAACACTTATAAACTCATGAACGGCATTGACTTACCTTAAAATCTACGGCTTGGACGATATATCTTATCGTATCACAATACCTGAGGGACCATACGAGTTGTGTTGTTGTTTATTTTACAATACTGTGATTTAATATTAGAATCTACTGGGATTTTAACATTAAATGGGAAATAGTTGAACGTTACTTTAACTTCGTCCTTCCAAACTCTGAACTGTCTGTGTTGATTGAATAATTAAAAGATGTTGAAGTAAAATTAACTGGCGACTACAACTTGTTACTGCTGATCAAGCTCAAGGTTATTGTGCAGAAAATACCATGTCTACTAAGAAGAGACTAAAATACAGTGATTGGATTTTAATTACATCCATTCATGATGGCGAAAAAAAAGACTCAAGATCCTTACGTGTATGAATGTTTCCTCCCTCACTCGACTCTCATCTGTTTTCGCTGCCCTCCCACTTTCAAACTTCATTGAACCCCGCAGGCTAAACTGAACTATGCTGCGGCTTCACTTTAAAACTGAGGTATTGACTTGATATCGCTGATAAGGTCGTCCCAGGTAACGCCTCCGACGTCGAGCCTCGCAGTTCGACAGAGAGCTCGGGGCTCAAACCCAGAGTGGCCAAACGTTATGTGATCAGTTTGGCTGCCGGACGGTTTTATGTTTGAGTTGGGAACATTTTCAATGCAGACAGAAGTGAGCAGATGCCAACAGACTGAGAGGAGTTTCAACTCCTTGAACCAAAATTTGATTTCTGAGTGCCTCCTTGTCAGTGAATGTGTTCCCCTGAAGAAACCAATACAGTTGCTGAATACAGACTCCCTGCTATAGATTATTGATCAGGATGTCTGTTAATGCATCTGCATGCTTCTGTCTTACAGAAAGCTTTCGTCTTCCTTCCTGGGATGTACGTCTGTTCATGTCGTCTTTCATTGCAATGATCCAGACTGAATTCGGCCTGACTACGGTTGTTATCGCACCTCTAAAGGTCATAATACGAACGGTACAAAACACTAGAAATAAGTGTTATTACTACACTGAATGCTGTTTTCTGGGTGCGGAGCTGAGCTGTTTGGATCGGAAGGTGTTCATCTGAAGATGTCGACAAACACCCTTGTTGAGAGTTATGGCAACACTCCCCGCTCCGATAGCCCTGAGTGATAGCAGCAGAAGGCCGGCCCCTCGCTGCCATTGGCTATCGCAAGAAAATTTGCATCCCTGTGAGTCTGACTGGGGCAGTTCTCGGAGAGAAGAGAGGAAGGGTGGAAAGTTTCAGTTCTCCTGCTGCTTGTCAGTGAAGGACTAGAAGGTCAGAAACTCACATTAAAGATCAGGAGAGGAGAGTGCTCAAAGTTCAGGCCACTGTAGTTAATAATATCCACACAACTTTTCCCTCTCTTGCTTGTTTTTGGATGTCATCATGTGGCGGGTAAGTCAGAGGGCCGTTCTTAACTTCAATGTGCACGCCGTCTCTATTCTCTGTCTGCCTGTTTGGCAACCAAAACATTGAGTCATCATATGTTTCACAGCCTCCAGACAGCCTCTGTTTAAGCTTTCAGGTTTGCTGGGCCTTGTTGTGTTACCAGATTATTCCATGTTTGGAGCTGATTCATGAGGGATAAGATGACTAAGTAGGAAGGCCAAGGGGGAATTTTCTGATTAAAAAGCTTCAAAGAGGCCGGGAGTTGCCGAAATAGCTTCCCAGTGTCAAAGCAGTACGCTTTATACCGTTCCCTAAAAATATACTGCTTCACTGTATTTAAAAGAACAGAGCGTCATCTCATTTGTTTAAAGGAAATTAGAGCTCATCCCTACCAGAGTCTCACCCTGCAACATGATGTCTGAATGTATACCGAGGATCCTTCTTTCTTTCTCTCAGCATCCTATTTTCTCTGTCATAATAAAAGTGTTTTATTACCTTAAGTCAAACTGCTGCACTGAGGGAGATAAACCAGCCTTTCATCCTGAACTCGTGACCTGGAAAGCACCAGCGATAAGATAAAGATACAGACATGTCTCTCCTGCTATGCATGTATATGTCTCGGCTGTGCACGCGGTCACAGTGTGTATCATTAATGGCGTTAAGGTTATTTTACATGAGGCCGTTGAAGGAGAAAACTGGGACGTTGCAGGCAGCTCTCTGCTAATTAGTAACTTATCTTGTTCCTGTGAGGAGAAATGTTTGACATCTTCCCACCAGACTGTCCTTGATCACCGGTGTGACAAATAGATATGGAGCCATCGCCATGGAAACATGTGGATGTCTTTAAGAGTACATTGTGTTGTTGGTTTCAAGAAAAAGGTAAGGAGCATTAATATTGCTACTGACTACTTACATGGAGGATTTTTGAGTTATGAATGTTTAATGTCTCATTTCGTGGGAGACAGAAATGTCTATTTCAAGATGTACAATACAGTTCTGCACTATCGTGTGAACTGTAATTGAAAAAACTCAAATAGTACTTTTTAAGTGTTTAGAATTCATCACTAACATTACTGCAAACCAGTTTCCTTTTGTCGCCGGGCCGTCACACCAGAAACAGCGTTGCAGTGTTATCAAACTGTCACTTTTAATGACTTTAGTGAGAGATATGGTTTTGTGTTTCACTGGGAATGTTTGTCATTCTGTGTGGCAGGGAGGCAGCTGCACTTACCAAACTCATTTCCAGACACAGTCTGTTTCTTTACTTTGTTTTGAGTCACTGGAGAATGCAAATATGTGGATCAGCTGACTGTTTACGGTCGTTAAATATTGCAACAACAATGGGAATACTGGATATAAAAGGCTGTTTATTACACTTTTAATTTGTTTTATACATTGTGGTATAATTACTGGGTAAATAATACATTCCCTGACAAGTACTTTCATTTGAGAAACATTTTAAAGATGTAGAGAAATCTAAGTTGGGGTTGCTGTGTTTGCTGCAGTTCGTATATCAGCCACATGATGGCGCCCTTTGACTGTTCTCCACAGCAGGACATCAGTTTTTCTTTCTGTTGCCTGCAAATTGCTACGACGGATCAACACAAACTAGCTTGTTTGCCGTCTTTTTAGAGGACAACTCCTGTAGTTTTGAGGCCTTTTACTCTTCCTGGACGTGAGAGCAACCAACTCCAGCCGCGCTATGAAAGTCCCCATTCTTCAAAAAAGAGTTCCTGTGGTTGCGGAGAGGACGCAGAGTTTTCCAGCTGTTGCCACCTGCCAAACCGCAGAGAGGAAATGAGAGAGTTCTGATGCTGACCAGAATGACAGCACAGACAGAGTAAGAGCATGCAGACAAAAAGAGAAAGAAAAATATTGTTCAACTGACCGTTCAGACTTCGATTTGAAGTTTCGAGTTTGCACTGAACTCATTGAACACACATTAAAATCTGGAGCTACGTCACAGAACAGTCTGGGGAAGTTAAGTTTTACGTTTATTGGTGATTCTCAGTAATCAATTAAGGAACAGTACAAGCGGCTGTGGGTGAAGACCCGGATGAGTGCAGCTACAGATCAGGCAGATTTGTCTGTAATCAGCTGGCCTGTGCTGCTGCAACTTTAAATCACATTAGGCCCGAGTGGGCTGCTGCTGAGCTGGGCTGCCTTAGAGAGCAACAGGCCACAGATTGGTCACAGCCACGCTGTTAAGACAGGATTATGGATAATTAAGTTAGGTGTCTTGCTCAGAAAAGAAGACAAAGAGCAATCATACTCTTTCAGCCGCTGAATACATGGATCACAGCCATCACTTATGGTGATAAAACAGCATAACCAAAAGGATTAGATAGTGCTTGAGCAAGGAAATTGTCCTCCTATCTCTGACATTCGAGTGGTTTCATCTCTAAATGACCCATTTCTTCCTAATCGAATAAAACTCCAGATGATAAGTTCATCTTTTGACAAAGCCCGATGCAATTACGGCAAGTGTATATTACTGTATGTGAAGCATGTCTCACACCTGTCACATCCGCTAATCCTCCGCATTAAGCATCCTGATTCATACTTTTACTCAGCCCGCACATAAACTACAAATTTGCACACAGAAGAAGAATATGATTTATGCAAATGATCTTCCAGACCAGGAAAAGAAGTGGGACTAAAAAACAAAGACCCTTGACTTTTTTACCCGCAGCAGCCTGCTGATGCTTCACCGGCCCTGATGCACAAACACACCAGCTCTTCACATCACTAATTATAAGCATAACGAGGGATCTGCTGTAACACTAATGTAGAGCTTCACCCCAACCAGCTGCAAATAAAACTCCTGCTTGTGCATTAGTACATGAGTTATAATTAAATAACATGATTTACAGTACAATAATGCAGTAAAAGGAACATTTTTCTGCCATACTTCTACTTAAATAGCACTTTCAGTGCAGTATTTCACTAGGCTTTTTACTTGGGGAGGTGGTTGTGTTATCTGCTTGTGTATTTTATCCAGTTTTACCCTGTTTTCTGTCAGTAAAATGTTAATAAAAGGAAGGAGAACCAATTTGGCTGCTCAGCTCACCCTGAGGGAGTTCTCCCGTCGCTCCAGCTGGTCAGTCCGACTGGTGCTCACTGTTCCAGCCTCGGCTGTAGTACTTAACAAAACAAAATTTTGCACTCTGATACATATATTATTGACATTTGGGTGTGACTAGCTATAATCCTGAGATTCTGGTTATCATCGGGGTTTTCTTGACTTTAAATGCTGATTTCTTTAAAGGAGCAACATCAATGAATCTGTTTGATCACTAATCTCTCTTGTTGTCTTACAAATAATCATTCAAAACTTCTAAATGCAGCATTAGGAAGAAGAGGAAGATGTTTCATTGTCTTCATCGTATTCTTGTCTTAGAGTTGGACCGGAGTAAGTTCAGAAACTAAACGCCCCACTGGAGGGTCACTTCCTGTCACATGGGTTCCACCGTAGCCACGCCCCTTTCCAAGACCAGCTGCAGGTCTTGAGTCTATCTGACTTATGGGAGAAGTGAACATTAAGTAACTTAGGTAAAGTTGTAATATAACGTTCACAACAAGGCGAGGTGATCGGCGGGAGAGGCGATCGCCGATCACTGTATCGACCTGTAGCATCGTAGCAGCTTGCGGTGCCTCATCTTTACTCTTGAATATCTTTGTTTGGACCCAGAAGAAAACCCACAGAATGCCAGTCGGATTCCCATGTGCTTCTCCCGGCGTTGTAGCTCACACCCACTGTTTTGTCAGAACTTCAGCACGTCTTTAATATTTACACTGTGTATCTGTCTCGCGGAAAGAATAGTCACTCTGGGGACTCCTTTGAATGACAGGAGGATTCAAATGGAGCATAGCGGGGAGGTGTCTGGAAATAGACGCACATGGCAAGCAGATGGTACCGGGGTGATTCCCACATGACAGCCAACTGGGATGCAGCAGATGTAGCAGATGATGTTATGTAGTGTCTGTGTTCATCTGCTTTCCTGTCTGTCAGAGACCAGGATTCGCTTTTTTGTTGCGTTTTTTTTTTTTGTTTTGCTTTCTGGAGGTAGACGGGAATGTTGTAACTCAATGTTTCACCCAAAAGTCAAAAGCTGAATCATGTTTCAGTTGTGACAAGTGTTGTAAGCGTTTTGAAGAGACAGCTTGTGATGTTGTTGTAGACTCAACGTCATCTTGTTTTGTCAGACGAGGAGGGAATCGCGTACCTCTTGTCCCACTTCACTGATGAGTCCCGCTGCCTCTCCGACTCCCTCTTAGTTGTCATCTGCTTTTCTCTTTCAATCCCTGGTGGCATCGCCATAAAGGCTCCTGTCCGTAGCATTGTTTCGCTGGGGGGCAGAGGGACGGTCACGCACACAGGAAAAACCTGAAAACTGATCCTGATGCTTTGAATTTGGGACGGGGCTGGGCTGAGAGGACAGTAACCTGCCTGTGAGGGCTGCACAATCCTGCTTATTAGCTGATTCTCTCTCTCTCTCTCTCTCTCTCTCTCTCTCTCTCTCTCTCTCTCTCTCTCTCTCTCTCTCTCTCTCTCACACACACACACTCACTGTCACTCTTGTCTTCTTACAGTACTGGCCCGCTCTCCTGCTGTAGGTGGAGCTGGCTTTCCTGGAATTGTCGGGCAACTTTTCCTGTTGTGCTTGCTCAACTCTTGCTCAGTTGTCCAGCTCTGCTGCAGGATTACCGGGCTGCGGGGGGGGGGGACCCGAACGGTGCCCGTCTTCTGCAGCATGCTTGGCTTGACGCATTTGGTGTCATGATTATGTTTTCATGATTCAGGTCAAAAGTTGTCCTTGCGCAGAAATGTCTCGGCACTGCAAACCGGGTCGAAATCCATCGGTGGGTAAAGTATGAATGCAGGACTGAGGGATTTGCTGAGTGGTTTTCGGTGCCACAGTGTTTTACAAGCTTCAGGGTGTTTTTATATCATCGTCAATGACATCAGAGGATTAGTGTCTTTGCATTGTGTTTGTTGTACAAAGCTCTTTGTATGTGGGACAGCCTGCTTGAATGGAGTCGCAACAACTGAACCTGTTTGACGAGACCTCTGCAAGTACAGGAACTGTACAACTCTGTTGTAGCTCAGGACTTTGCTTCAAAGTTGCAAGTGACAAAGTTAAGTTAGCTGTAAAATGGACAGTATCTGAAATGTGATCATTATGTACTAATTTGGAGAAAAGCATCGGAAACAAAGAGATAAATGTAACTGTCGCCTCTTGTTGGGATGGTGGAAGGTCTTTGAGGGCTTAAATAGCACGGAAAGAACAGAACTCAGGTCTGCAGCTCAGGGCTAAATGAGTAAATCCTCGCGACTTCAAAAGGGCTACTCGTGCCTGACTGTCCCAATGAGCTTTTGCCTTCTTCACACATAATGAGTGGACGTCGAAGGTTCACACACAGAGAGACGCTGTGAGCACAGTGTGTCCACTCGCAGCTGGGGTGTCTGACTGGCCGGGAACAAAGGCTCAGTGTCTGTGATAGTGTGGAGCCCCAGCCATCAGCAAGCAGGCCAATAGACTTCTGCTTGGCTGAGCTGTCAGTCCTCACCGGCCCGCTGGCCCACGCACTACAATACAGAGTGGAGAGCATGGGGAGAGGCGAGACCGCCAAATTAAAATGAGTCACTGCTGCATTTTTCCAAAATCAGCCAAACTGACCTGATATGCGTCAAATAGGGAGACACGTTAAAGTTTGAGATTTATAATCAGACTTCTTCTTGCTCAAATTTCCATCCCTTTTTTTTTTTTTAATTAGTGGTCGGGACACCTCGCGGTATAACTCGATACAGTTAAAATAACAGCCTGCGAAATGAACATTAAAACAAATCACCTCACTCAAACAGATTCAACAAGAACTGAACGTTCCTGAGTTATTGCGATGCTTTACTACGTTTGTTTTATCAAGATGGAACCGGAGGAATTGGCAGCTGAGCGGATAGTTAAAGACAATATACATAAAGTTGGTTTTATTCACTTCCTTCCCAGGGTGAGCCTCAACCTGGACATGTTAAAGAGCAAGTGTAGATACCAAGAGTGGAGAGTTGTACCTTTTTTATTGATGTCCACATTTCCTAATTCATGTCCGTGTCATCCTCACAGATAGCTAATCAGCTTCCCTGGATTTCGCTGACAACTCTACTTTGTTTTGCCTGAAGATGGAAACACTGGAGTCAGAGCTGACATGCCCAATTTGTCTGGAGCTCTTTGAAGACCCACTGCTCTTGCCTTGCGCTCACAGCCTTTGTTTCAACTGTGCCCATCGTATCCTGGTCTCCCACTGCACACCCAGCGAGCCACTTCAGTCCATCCGCGCCTTTCAGTGCCCGACCTGTCGCTATGTCATCAACCTCAACCAGAGAGGCCTAGAGGGACTCAAACGCAACGTAACTCTGCAGAATATCATTGATCGCTACCAAAAGGCTTCTGTGAGTGGACCTAACTCTCCGAACGAGACTCGGCGCGAGCGAGCTGCCCCGGAAAGCAGAGCCATGACATCCCCCAGCGACCGGGTGCAGTGCCAGTTCTGCGAGCAGGACCCTCCACAGGACGCCGTGAAGACCTGCGTCACCTGCGAGGTGTCCTACTGCGACGAGTGTCTCAAGGCCACTCACCCCAACAAGAAGCCTTTCACGGCCCACCGTCTCATCGAGCCCTTGCTGGATTCCCATTTGCGTGGGCTTATGTGTCTGGAGCATGAGGACGAAAAGGTCAACATGTACTGTGTGACGGATGAACAGTTGATCTGTGCCTTGTGCAAGCTGGTGGGCCGACACAGGGACCACCAAGTAGCAGCCCTCGGTGACCGATACGACAAACTCAAGGTAGGACACTCCCTGTATCTCCATGAATGCTTGCAGATCTAGTATATGATGCACAAGAAGAAATAGTTTGTACTCATTTTAGCTAGTTAAAATATGATTTCTGCATTCTTCTTTTTTGTTCTTATACTTTTTAACAGTAGTGCGGCTGCACAAACTGACAATAGATTAACTGAAATATGAATTTTAAAAACAGTATTTTAACTATACTATATACTAAAACTATGTAAATAAAACTCCCACTCGATAAATATAATGTAATCCTGCTTGCCAGTATAATTTCATGGAAACTAAGACGCTATTGTGAAACAAATTTTTTGTAATAGACTAAATCAAAGGAAGAGAAAATATGATCAGTGTGCAAATCTAAACTATGAACAGAATAAATTACCTTTCGACAAAATGACTCCTTCACTCAGTACTTTATGTCTTTTGGTTAAATTAATATGAAGAATATTAATGAATAAACGCCTTTTCTCTCTCTGCGGGTCTTTCGATCAAAATGAGGAACAACAGATGTACTTTGACGACGTTGTGAAGTAGTTTTGCATCATGGAGTTTTGTTCTCAGATGATGTCTTTCAGCAAAGTTTTATCCACGTTCTTCGTGTAATTCATTCCAATGAAATAGCTTAGCCGAAGTAGCGTAGCCTAGCTAACTTCTGATCGGTCCACTCGTCGTGCGGCTGTAGCTAATGCTACACGGCCATTTCTGTTTTCTGTTTTCCATGTTCAAAGCAATCATTCATTATGACATTACTTCAGGTGCATGATGAAGGTTCTTGTTACCTTATAATGTTAAATTAAGCATGAGCTTGGTGGTTGGCATGAAGGTAACACATCCTCGTGAGTTTGATCGACAAATGAAACAAACCATTTTGTTTCTAAATTATGGATTTAACCGAGTTTGATGTTTGTTGGAAATATTTGGGATAATGGAAACACACAACACAGCTAAATCTATATAGCACAAATGTTACAAACCGTACCTTTAAGTTTTGGCAGATGGGTTATCATGAATGAGGGAAAAGAAGATGCTGTCAGTTATTGGAGCATCTGAAAAGTTAGCCTCTGCATTCCTTTCATCGTAGATGTGATGATCTGTTTTAGGAGTCACATTTTTGGCAGTATTTTGAGCGCTGATGAGCCTCATGGTGGCATAACACAGTCTACCGCAGGGCAACCATGCAGGCGGGTTTATGTGAAGCCTTTGGAACTCATCCAAGGCATCGTCTTTCAAATTATTAAGATTTAAAATATTGATTTATGGAGCAACCAACATTTGGTTAAGTGCATCCTCATTCCAAGTGTATGCTGAGAGCCGCATGGCGTACGCTGCATGAACTGACAGGCTCTTCCTTGGTTTCACGCATGACTCAAAAAAAAAAGGGGGTTTCACAACTTTCCCTGGAAACCCTCTTGTGCATGTGCCTCTCTTTCACAATGCCTGGTCACAGTGGGATGCAGCAGCCTTGAGCAACATTTTGGCAAAATAGGTTAGAGGACCCGTCTTAACCTGTCTCCTTTGTTTGATCGTGCTGTCATTGTGCAGAATTCTCCTGGGCGCTTTCTCTGTGTGGGGCGTGATCATTCACAGCAGGAGGCCGACCAGGTGATCCGCATCCTTTCTTCACCTCCACATTCAGGGATAGATTTGTTTTCTGATACAAACTATACCTGAATGTCACTAATGAAGGGCGACAGAATGGGAGGGAGCTCGTTCTGATGTTTCAGGGCGGCTCGATCAGAAAGGAAATTATTCTCCTGATTACTTTGGTCAGCAATAACACGATTATTCACATGATTAGTCGTTGAATTTGGAGATATCGTTCCTGCTTGTTGTTGTTCCTCATCGGACAGCTTTTTTTCTTTCATCAGTGCGAAAAGGAATCACAGACAATATCTGGTTCATCCCGATTATCTTGTTTTCATACCCTTTGGAAGTCATTAATGTGATGCTCCAATCCTAATCTGATGTTAAAACTTCATTTGAGTCAAATGGCTTTGATCTTCTGGACCTGGGACGCTGGGAGAAGATGCAGACAGCCGATCATTATTAGGATTATATTGGCATTTTGAATTAATTCTGATCTTGAGCGACAGTAAGACCGGGAATGCAGCAAAACCGCTGTGGTGAGGACTCAACCTTGACGATGTGCAGACTTTACCACATGAGCTACTGGGCTGCCCTGATTCTTTTTTCCCCATTAATCTTTATTTCAACAGGGAAGAGCCATTAGGAGCTCAGTCTGTTTCTCAAGGTCGCCTTGAACACAGAGCTTACAAAACAACATAAAAGCAACAAAATGTATAGTTCAACCAATTAAAACAACAAACTTACAGTGTACATGCTTTCAAAGCCCCGCGATACAAAGAAAAACACACATTAACACTTCACTGGTGCTGCTGATCAAAAGGGATCAGCTCTTCTCTCTCCAGCCTGCTTCTGTAAATTGTTCCACTTCTGTGGAGCGAAAAACATAAAAGCCATTTTTCCAACCTTCGAAAACCGAATCGTCTCGGGGTTCAATGCAGTTTGTTTGAATGGGAAGTTTTTTCCTATTATTTGGATGTTCAAGATTATTTACAACGGGCAAAGGAATTCCTGTGTAAAATATTAGATATTACTAATACGGTATAAAGGAAATATAACAAATGTTTCCTAACAAATCTAAAATGAACTAAATGTATGTCTGCATGTACATCAGCTGCAGGAGAGCAGTGGAGGACGTGATGGATGTGACGGAGCGGGTCGGAATTTGGAAAAACGTTACTCAAATTCAACTTCATGCAAATTCTATCTGTCCAGCGCAATAAATCAGGTTCATGTAACTCTGATCAAACTATCAAACTAGGCAGTACTGATCCAAAATGATCAGGATTCTGTGTCTGCATTGTCTATTTCTCACCTCAAATGTTTTCAGAAACATATTTTAGGATGCTGTTTAGTCCCCTGGCGAGTCCCCCCGTCCCTGTGAATGGTTTCTTCCTCAGCTGACGTCATTGCTGCATCAGTAGTGCCTATAACCTAACAAACACCTTGTACCTATTAATTTGGATAATATACTGTATATCCCATTTAGTGATTTTAAGCAGTATCAGACTGGTACTGATACTGAGTACTGGACCGGCACAACTCAACAGAATACTAGATAATAAACAAGTCAATATGCAATTATACTGTAGTGATGTTCCTGTTTTAATAGATCAATGAAAGTGTATTTGTGCAAACTAAAATAGAACATGTGTGATTCACTGGAAGCTTCAAACTTCTCCCCAACAAACTAGAACTCACCAATGTGTAACAGGAGCTGTTTTTGGTGGAAGGATAAAGCAACAAACTTTGACAATGGATACAATCTCACATGTTGACACAGGATAAAAATTCCAGGTCCTGTCAGTGACCCGTCAGGGCCGCGAGAGGAAGGAAGAGAGTTCGGCCAAAGCGAAGGTGTGGGGCCAGAAAACATTCGCATACAAAAGGAAGCCACTATTCTTTCCTCTCATCAGATTAAAACGAGTTTAGGAAGGAGAACTCCATTAGAAATGACAGTCCAAACACAAAAGGAACATTAATGTTGCAGCACAATGCATATTTTAGGCACACAGAGAAATCCACTATAACATAAATATTAGAAGAAATAGACTCGATGTGTCTCCCAATAATATTCTGTTACACTTTCTATTCTTTAGTTGTGCAACACTCGTTCATCCCACAAAATTGATGGGAGACTTTTAAGGCGTAGATGCTTCACTCGACATCAATTTGATTAATATGTTATGTTTCGTGCGTCCGTCTGAAACTCACCTCACCTTCACCTGCAGCCCGGTATTGCGAGCGGCTTTCATCATCCTCCTCCTCTATATAAATAAATCATATTTATGAGAGTGGTAAAATAAAGCCGCTGCTATTTTAGTACACAATGACGCACACGTCTTCCGATTTTACAATGTGGATATGAGCTCCGGGTCTTTGCAGGTTCTCCTCTTTCGAGATCAAGCAGGATATTTCCAAAGCTTCACTTTGACCTTTGAAAAGTTACTTTTCAAGTTTGTGAAGCGGACAATTCTTATAATATATAATACAGATCTCACATGTGTAATTGAAGAGATTTAATGAAATACAATAAGCATGTTTCAGTTGTATCTGATGCATTGCACACAGAGCTGTAGAGAGCCTGTTGTTAGCATCACTGTTTACAGTGTCCAGCTTACAGCCTCGACCGGTTGTTGCAAATGAGAAACTCGTATTTGCAAATCACGCCGACTTGCCCCCAGTTTCTTTCTATAGATTGATATCAAAAGCTGAGTGCTTTTCCGGGAATGGAGCAACATTATTGTTAGTTAAGCCCACTGCACCACACACCTAAAGGTGCCTTGTGCTTTGATGCAAGAAAGAAGCGGAGTAAGAAAGATGGGGGGAGGGAAGAGAACGTGTTGTGCTATCAGTTTATTAAAACGGCAATCAATTTGTGGGAACCACTTTTTTTTTGGTGCCGTATGAATTATATATTTCACCCATTAATTTTATCTAATGGCTCATAAATCTTTCAATTCAGGAAGAATAATGTTTTATAACGGAAGACATTTGGTAGAACCACAGTATGGAGTCATTATGATACCCAATTACAGCAAGGGATGAAGTTTGAAACATAAGCCTTTGATGTGAGTCAGTGATTAACACAGCCAGGGTTTAGCTGTCCAAATCACTGGCAGATGCTCCGCTAAGCTCCACGGCCTCAGCAGGCAGTGTGATGGGATCTCTGGCACACGGGGAGGACTGGAGGCTCCGTACTTATCAGAAACCAAATGTGGCCATTCATATCCAGTGGCGGCTTCCCCTGTGCCTCGGCTAGATGCGAACCTTATGTTCATCAAACTCTCCTCCAAGATTTATTCAACTGTTAACAGTTTTATGGGGGGGGCAGTGTGTAATGCAATATTCTTTTTTTTAAAATATGTTTTTCAGCATGCCTTGGATTCCAACCTCAGCAATCTAATCAAGAGGACCAGTGAGTTGGAAAGTCTGATGGGCAAACTAATCCAAACCTGCCAACACGTGGAGGTGAGGTTGTTTATCTGTTCCTGCTCAGGTGGGGGCTCTTAGCCTCTGTGGCATTTCATGGGCAATAACTCATTAAATTATTCACATGGTGATGAATTACTGTCTGAAAGTGGCTTCACGTCATGTCAACAACATCAAGTTCCCTCATGCACACACACAGTTCGCAACAAATTATCTCTTTTCCCCACATGTTTAAACCAAATATCAATATATTGACTTGAAAATTAATAAAGTAGATGATGTGTGACTTCCCCCAAAAGCAAATATCAAATACGTTATAGGTTCATGGCATATTGTTGTATTTTTGGTATTCCATATTCCACTATACGTTAAATCTCGACCTGCATGCGCTGCAGAAAAACACAAGCTGTGTCTGAACAAGGTCAGACAGTTGCTTCAACTGTCCGCCGTGATTTGAAATGACATCAGTTGTACTCTGACGTGGTCGTCCCCTCACATGGGATTCAAAATACATGAATTATTTCTGCATGTCGGAATGATTTCATCCAGATAAGCAGATTGTGGACTAAAACATTGGCAATGCAAATGAATTGCCAATGTTTATTGACTGTTAATTATCTATGTATTATTGCCTGTAACTTATCTGTATTCATGTCCTGTCTAGATAAATGCGTCGAGACAAGAAAACAAGCTGCTTGAAGAGTGTGACCTGCTGATTAATATCATACAGCAGCGACGGCACATCATATCTACCAAGATAAAGGAGGGAAAGGTATCGCTTACCATTTCTATTATTGTTTCTCTTTCAAATGAATGATGAAAGTCATTAGCTTTTTGTATCCTTGTGATGCTACAGCAGGCTTTTGGTTTGTTGTGACCAGTGGGTTTGTTGTTCCTCATGTTAGCACAGACATTCCTGACATTTATGTAACTATGGAAACATGGAATGATCAGTAATTTGTTTTTTTTTGCTTTGTTTTGTTCTGTGCCCTGAATCTATCAGTGTCCAAACCACAAACATCCATAAGGACAGATGCTCAATCGCCCCCTGGTGGCTGGTTGCAGCATAGCTCATAAATCCCGCCCCCTTTATGTTACTGGATCATACTTGAGCCTCTAAAAAAATCCTAATACACATCAAATAAAAGTAGTTCTTATCACGTACTTTTACTTTTTTCTGAAAAAAATTGGTTTTGATAAGTTATTGGACTCCATAAAAAGGGTTGTGATAACATGATTGACAGCTGGGCTGAGTCGATCGGCTGTAGTTACAAAGCCATTCAGAGGCTTGTGTTTGGGATTTGAAGTAAGTCCAGAGGGGAAATAACGCCAGCTTTCCATAACTGCGGTTGTCTGTTTCAAACTGGGGAAAAAATGATCGATCACTACTGCACAGATTCTCACGAGTGCAACATGACAGCGCCCACATTTGGAATGTTTTGGCTTCATTTGCATAGAGCTGGAGGAAGAAGAGAAGCAGTGTCCAGATTCAAATGTGTCTAAGTATGTGGAAAGAGTCAAGGCCAAAAGCACCCTCAACTGTCGACGCACACACTGTCTAACCCTTTTCCGGTCCAGGGTCCTGCGGCCTCTGGTTCAAAACTAGAATCAGGAGCTTTATTAATCTAATGCATCTGGTTGTGAGCACTTGTGCAAGGGAGGCCAAGTGGCCTGACAGCTACTGCAGGGTTTGACTTCATGTGGAAACTCTAGTTGAGCAAGAAGAAGTCGGCATCCCGACATGGTGTTTCAGTATCTGAGGCAGCTACTCGATGAACGGACCCTGTAGTGGCCTGGACTAGTAGAATTGGTGGGTCAAGGAGCTGAGCGTTTGGTATGACTGAAGCATTTGAAGCACAAATCATTCTTTGACCTCTTGAGTCATTATTTGTTTTATCAGGTTGGCAACTGATCCGTAAATCCCAGCATACACGGCGTTCCCTGATGACTGAGTCAGCACAAGCCGGAGTGTAGAAGAGACGAGTGTGAGGCTAGAACGTTTTTTTCAAGCTAGCTTTAAGTCTTGTAGGTACTGAGGTTTTAATCGGGTCATCCCAAGGTCGCATATCTTGGAGATCATACTGCTCCTTGACTAGCAGGATACATGATGTTGTGTGGAGGATGTTTGATTGTAGATTGCATGCCCATTGAAGACATAACAACAGTTAGTCAGAGCTTTAATGTAGCTATTTACCGAAACTGTTTGTTGGTGAAGCCGAAGGAGGACACAAAAGGCCGGTCATGGTCCGACCGGCCTTTTGTGGGCAAATCATTGGACATCGATTCCAGTTAAGGGATCAAGCTGCGTAAGTGTTTGTTAGTTTTATCGTTACAAAAAAATGTGTTTCAACGAAATGGTTCACAAGGGAGAAACTGTCCCCTTAATTGGCACTTTATCCAATCCGTGTGGCGTTGCAGTGGCTCGGGGAGCCGCTCAGACTCTGTCACTCACAATTAATTTCAGCTGCTGGGGTTTCAACTGAAAAAGCAAATCGTCAAAAGTGTAAATCAGGATATTCTCCAGTTGGATTTTGTATTTTTCTTGGCTTGTTGTTGCCTCCAAGTTTGCACCAAGGTTGTTTTACTACCAACACAGATTAGAAAAATCTATAATCTGTATATTCCTTTATTTCCTTTCAGGCTGTGCGACTGAGGAAACTGGCCCAGCAGATCGCCAGCTGCAAACAGTGCATCGAGAGATCCTCCTCCCTCATCTCTCAGGCCGACCAAACCCTCAAAGAGACGGACCACACTCGCTTCCTTCAGACGGCTAAAAGCATCTGCGACAGGTGAGGCAACGGTGCGAGTCAAAACATGTCAACCAGGAATAGATACAGTGGATAATACTGTCACCACCTCCTAATGTATTTCTGTACAACAGAGTCTCTATGGCAACAGCCTCCTCTCAAGTCCTGTTGCCTGAAATAAACCTGAATGACAACTTTGATACTTTTGCTCTGGACTTCTCGAGGGAGAAGAAAATGTTAGAAAGCTTGGATTACCTCACAGGTGAGTATGTGGTGTCAATGTAGAAGAATGTAGAAAATAGTTATAGTAAACTTTGAAATTTAGATGATTTGTTAGGCTCTTAAATCCTTGTTTTATTCACTATGTTGAATAACACTCTCTTGGTCCATGTTGCACCTATTCAACTAGTTTGTTAAAAAAAATCGTCTGGTTAGTTTTTGTGTAATCTTGCTAAGACACACACAAACACACAAACAAACCAAAGATAAACAACAACTTCCTTGGCGGAGGTAATTATGGATTCATACAATTTAAAGGTTATAATTTCTCCTGAACGCAATTGGTTTTATTGTTATTGCTCGGCATCTGTTGTGCAGAATTAATTTACCTTAGCATGGGATTGTAACGGCGACAGATGGAGGAACTGCAGCCTATCTTAACTGACTTTGTTAGAATGCAAAATAACACCGATGGATGATGCTTCGTACCACTCTGTGAGATCTTTTGCTTGCTGTTGAGCTGAATGAAATCGAGTCCGCTTCGATTATAGTCTTTGAGCAAACATTTGTCTTTTGTTTTCCCGATTTCAGCACCGGATCCGCCGGCAATCCGTGAGGAATTATGTACGGCTTCGTACGACACGATCACGGTTCACTGGACATCGGATGATGAGTTCTCTGTTGTATCGTACGAGCTTCAGTATGCCATCTTCACCAGCCAGTCTAATGTTGTCAGTAAGTCCACTGTGGGATTAAAGAATGTCTTTGGAAGAAAAACATGACAATCATGGAGGAATGTGAGGAGGATTCCAGTGAAGAGATTCGAAAGTGTTTGTGGTCTATGTTGCAGTATCCAAACATGATATTGTGCTGTAGGGGTAGGAGAGGAGAAAACAGTGAGATCAATGAGACAAATCTTTCGCATTCTCTAGGGGGGATACGGGGAAACATGAAAAGCTCAGTCAGACTGGATTTCACATCATAAGCTCGATATGATCTCGGGTATGAAATGAGCTGCAGACTGTTTGAATTGATTGCTCTAACAAGTTCACAACATGCTTGATCAGGCAATTTATTCTAATCTGCCTCAGTGCCGGAGCGTTCTTGGTTGACTGGTAATGTGACTTTGTTTGATGAATTGAAACACTGCATACAATTACGCCGTGTTGTCTCACTTTTTGATTTCGGTTTGCGGTGTGAGGCCCGAACTCATCAGGAGTTTTTAATCATGAAAACATCTTTGTCGGTGACTTTCTTTCTCTCGGTTGCAGGTTTGTGTAACTCTGCTGACAGCTGGATGATAGTACCAAACATCAAACAGAATCACTACACTGTACACGGGCTCCAGTGTGGAACCAAGTACATTTTCGTAGTAAAGGCTATAAACCAGGCTGGAAGCCGCAGCAGTGAACCAGGGAAACTCAAAACCAACAGTATGTCAAGTCCAGCGACAACAAAGCTGTACGCATTTTATAACAACAAGCATTCTAAAAGGTCATTAATGTCTGCCTTTTCTTTAAGGTCAGCCATTTAAACTGGACCCAAAGTCTGCTCACCGGAAGCTAAGGCTGTCGCATGACAACCTGACTGTGGAGAGGGACGAGACATCGTCCAAGAAGAGCCACAGTCAGGACCGCTTCGCCAGCCACAGCAGCTACGGCGTTACAGGGAATGTCTATATTGACAGTGGCCGCCATTACTGGGAGGCTTTGATAGGAGGGAGCACATGGTAAACACAATTATCTAGTTTCTCCATTATTGAAGGATTATGTTGCTTCAGATGTACCACGACACAGATGTTTAAAATGTTTTCTTTTATATTTTATTCTTCATGGAGGTTTGCGGTTGGTATCGCTTACAAGTCAGCACCGAAACACGAGTGGGTTGGCAAGAACTCCGCCTCCTGGGTCCTGTCTCGCTGCAACAACTCGTGGGTGGTGCGACACAACAGTAAGGAGATGCCCATCGAGCCCTCGCCACACCTGCGGCGTCTCGGCATACTGCTGGACTACGACTCCGGGTTTCTGTCTTTCTACGACGCGGTCGGCTCCCAGCACTTGTACACCTTTGACATCTCCTTCGCTCAGCCAGTCTGCCCCGTGTTCAACGTGTGGAACCGATGTGTTACAATCCTCAGCGGACTGCCCATTCCAGATCACTTACAAGAAGCAGAATTCAACAACTGACAAGAACTGGAATGCCGGATTTTATTTCCGTGCACCCGAAGAGACCAGAATGCTTGCACCTGGTCTTTTTGACAGTGACGCCTACCTATGTTGGCAAAATAAAAACTGAATGAGATGCAATTAACCGCTCAGGCGTGCATTCCCCATCAGGCCTTTGTTGAGTTTAATTGATATTTTTGGAAATATTTGAGAAATTATTTTCAAGCATTTGTAGATGTACTTCTTTGCTTTGCACATTCATGTACTTTACGACTCTTTACAGTTTTAAATTGTGTAGATACTTTAAATAGGCTGCGGTGTTTTTTATTTCTTAATATCATATTTCCCATTCATGTGTTGTATAAATGAACAACTTTACGTGTAAGTGACAGGATCTTTGAGCCTAATGTTTCTGAGAGGTTGTATTATATGATATTTTAATATGTTTTTTGAAAACGTTTTAGCACTTTGAGAACACTATAAAATGCATTTCCATGCCACTTGTACCACACACGTTTCCATGTCCTCTTTTTGCAAGATCAACTAATAATTTATAAAAATAAGTCAACCTTAGTTATTTTTAATATTTATCTGTTAATGATTCGCTGCGTGAGATTATTCATCTCATGGTTGCTGCATCAAAAATATGACTTTTTAAGTTTTTCTTTGACATTGTGTAGTCAGAGACTTCATTTGATAATCAGTGTAACTTGTTCAGTGGCACAGTACGCTACAAATGTGTCACATTAAGATGATAATTACATTTTTACACTCATTAACAGGATCTCTTATTAAAGCTTGAGCAAACCCTCACGACACCACAGGGAAAAGAAAATGAAAACATAGAGAAAAGTGTCCGTCTTACTCTACAGGACTCCTTCTGAGCCAAAATATAGCTTCTGACAAGATCTGCTCTGACATCGCTTTTTGTGCCGGTGTAATGTGGCTTGAATTCTGCAGCGTCTCCTTTCAACTAAAGTAGGCGAGCAAAGCAATAAATAAAATGAACTCTGTGTGACCTCCCTGTAAAGAACCCTGCAGACATGGCTGCCACCAGAACTGCGGGTTTTGAGACGTGCATTTTTGTATGTAAACGGATGCTGGAAGCCATTTTTGAAATTATAATAACGGGCACACACAATTCTGGTTTTCACTATAATTTTATCAGTTAATGAGAAAATAAATAAATAATGAATTAACAAAAAAAAATGAACAAACAGTTTCATGAACAAAAGATTTAGGTAATTAAGTTTATGTTTTTTTTTGTAAATATTAAAAACCAATTCATCTCGTGTCTGCTTCCTATAAGGAGTGAGAAAATTGTGGTAACAATTAATTGTTCTTCACAGCTGTATCATTAATATGGCTTCACAGAGACAGATATTTTGGTTCTTGTATGTTGTCAATAGACAGAAAACAGTTCTACGTATTAGAGTGTAACTGGAACACATACAATAGGTCACTTTAAATGAGTGCTTTGTGAAAAACATACTAGAAAACTGGTTAAAGTAGGCCTCAAGGCTCCACCTACTGGATTTTTGCGAGTGATTAATTCCCTCGTAGAGGCCACGGCCTATAACAATCAGGAAAAGTAGCTGTCACGTTGGGTTTGTTTTGTAATGGGAAAATGTACTATGTTTTTTATGAGCTCCAGCTGCCATGCAGGCAATATAAGGTGAAAGGAAAATATGGTCAGGAACCATCAGATAAGACTGTTGAAAGATTATAAAACAACAACAAATATAATGTTCCAGCATGTATACATAAGCATACTAACAATTCAAAGCTGCTAAGTCTATTCATCATGAAATTACTAATATGAGTCAGATATAATGTAACACTGCGAACAATAAAGAAATAACAAAAATACGATATGGACGAAACATAAGGAGCACCTAATACATTTAAACAGCAACAACAGCAACCAAAATGACAAATAAATCAACACCTCTGTCAAACAGATTCAATAAAAACTCAACATTATAATCTTAATGAAGGTTTATTGGAGGCTTTTGCAGTATTATACGGCATTGTTCTTTTTTTATTCAGGTGTACTTAATAAATTGGCAAGGGAGTGTTGGCCATGCTCTATGTTCCATATCTCTGTTGACAGTACTTTGTCCTCAGCCCAAATTATAAATATTTGGATTTGTGTGTAGGATATCCAACAGATTTAACAAGGGAAATTGTTTCACTTACATTTAGCACATATATCGTATGCTGCATGAAATATTTATGGTAAGCTAAATCATGCATTCACCTCCATTAAAGTGCAAAGGATTGATGAAGAGTTTCCTCTACAGTTGGTTATATTAAGATTATATTTTTTTTAATTAGGGGAGCGTGTGAGACGCCAAACAACGATGGCAACACAAAGGCTTAAATATTAAAGTAAAAATAAAGGTCAGTAAAAGAAACTCAACTGAAGAGCAAAAGTTGGGTCAAAACACTCAAACAAGCCCCGCCCACCTTCCCGGAACAGGAAGTATCTTCGCGTTACTGCTGCTGACGTTGTTGCTGTCCAGAGTGACGATGGCGTCCACAGAACAGTCCCTACTGGACCTAACAGATAAAGAAACACGGGAGAAACTGTCATTATGGGATCGCCGGCCCGACGCCACGGCTCCCCTGACGGAGAAACAAATGGACTCTGTGTTGGAGATCCGAGCCGCGGCTGAGACGCTGTCTATCCCCTCAGAGGTGAGCTGTGGCTGGGAGGTGGCTAGTTAGCAACGTTGCTAAGTTACTTTATAACGACAGTCAGGCTAAATCCAGACGCTGGCTGTGTGTGAACTTATCACACATCCTTGTCATGTTTACACGATAGTATTGCCAGTATATGACAGCATGCTAGCTTGTAGGCTAAGTACTGACTTGCACTCCGCCACCTCTAGCATCCTAATAGCCTCAAATGCAGCCTGTTCAGAAACAGACAGCCTTGGTTGTTTTGTATCGCAGCTCCCAATTGAAGACCTGTGCAGCCTGTCGTCCCGGTCCCTGCAGTCCCCATTCACAGCGACTGTCCCCGCTTCAACAGAGGACGTTCTGCTCAAAGGCTTCCAGATGCTCAACATGCAGAATGACAGGATAGAAACTGCACAGCAGGTGACCTCATATTAGCCATTAACACCTACGTCACCATAATAACATACATGGTTGTAATATAATGCCAATTTATGTTGCAGTACTTCGCCTGGTTTGCCAAGTTAAAGTCAAACATGGACCAGGATGAGAACGCAAAATACAGGTGCTTGTCTTACTCTGTGCTTTGTTATATATGTATGTGTGTGTTCAGAAGAGGAGAGGCTTAGAGCTAAGTTCTTGGAAAGGTCCTTAAGTAAACAACAGAATAGCAAACTATTATCACTGCATTCAATATGCTTTACATTAAAATGTACACATGAATAAGTACCAACTCAAAGACTGAAAACAACCATCCATCCCACAGATATTAACCTGCATGCAACCTCATGTGCAGTAACTAATTCCAAGCTAAAGAAAATATAAACATTTTAAGTTTGAATCCACTTTATATGTAGGCACAGATCTCAAGTAATCAGGCGATTTATGTGTCTGTTTTGCCTCCTGTGATGGGCAAAACTTTTCTTCTTAACTCTAAGAAACACTCAGATATTACAGCTGGTGTTCTGCCTTTGTCGTCTGGCAGACGTCCGTGTTTAAGGTTCAGCAAGAAGTGCTCTAACCCATAAAGAAAAGTGCATTTGATTTTCAGCTAACAGTGCAAACCAGTAGGCAACTCCACTGCATTTTGAGCAAATTGATAACATCTACTTTAACTTCAGGCAAACCAGAGATGATCTAAACTGCTACCAGGAACAATGCGATGCTATTCTGAAAGATGTCAGTGCAGCTCTGGAGCACCTGGACTCTCTTCAGAAACAGTACCTGTTTGTGTCCAATAAGACGGGCACATTACATGAGGCCTGTGAGCAGCTTCTAAAAGAACAAGTAAGTTATAATCACATTTACTGTTAATTCATCAGCATGATAACGTCACTGTGTTTGTGAAGATTAACCTCCCAAAGCCAGAAATGTTTTTGGTCGGTTCAATTTGAAAGGTGTGTGCTGCTGAAGATGATCATGTTCCCAAATGTTTGCATAACCATTCTAGGACCTTTTAAATGAACACAAATTAAACTGTCTCTATTCTGTTAACTCTAGTTTGTTGTTTTCTCTCCTTGCAGGCAGAACTTGTTGACCTGGCAGAGAGCATACAGCAGAAACTGTCATACTTTAATGAGTTAGAAAACATTAACACGGTAGGCTTCTTTTCTTTAAATGTTTAATAGCTAAATATGTGCATTGGAATTTAGATATAAAACTTTTAAGGATCATCACGTTTGTCCCAAACTTAGAAATACATTTTGTATATTTCCACCTATCTGTCCTTCTTTGAAGATTTAAAAGATAGTAATCTAGTATAAATGCCAAAGTGGCTCAATGTAACCCTGAAATAAACCCACATGTTTTTTCCTCACTGTCCTTTCTTCCTTGAATAGGACCTATAAACCTTTGAAATAAAAAGCTCCCTCTCTGTTTTCACAGAAACTGAACTCACCAACCTTGTCTGTAAATAGTGAAGGCTTTATACCAATGCTGTCTAAATTGGATGACTGCATTGAATACGTCTCTTCACATGTAAGTGGTGCTCAATGAAAGTTCAGTTCTTTTTGTCCACATGTCATCTTCCTTTTCAAACTATGAACGTTGACAACAAACCGCATTTAAATGTGGTCCTAGACCTTGTACGGTGAATAGACGTCTCAAAACTACATCCATTTCCCTGCACAAAGTCACTTTGATTCTCCACCTGTGAGTACCTGCAGACTGTAGGCACCAATACAAATACAATGAATTTGAATAAAGTTGTAGGAATATTTTGAAATAAGAAAAATAAAACTCTTCTTCCTGTAGTTGATATGGTATGTGAGGGGTATTATAATCAGATAAAAAGAAGGTAGTTATAGGCCCTCTGCATATATTCCAACTTATTCAACCCCTTTAAACGAAATCCACCTGGATGAGCTCACCAGATATTGCAGCAAAATAACAGGTGCATCCTTGGACGCCTTCACAGTCAGTGTGCCCAAGTTCTACCACGATATGCTTATTGTTTGTTTTTGTATGATCAAATGATTCAAGAACTGTGGAAGATACGATCATTGAATGCTTATTGTGTGAAAGCACTGAAAAGATATCAACATGTATATCAACTGCTGCTGACCCCGAAGAGTCTTTACATAGTGACCTCAGTATTCAGCAGTGTTTGTGATTTTGCAGGACTGTGCGGTACCTGCCGGTCGATCTATGCCCATGATTATACAGTGTCTGATATGTTATTGTCATCATGAGAACCGGCTAACACTTATTTCTGTTGTTTTCAGCCCAATTTCAAGGACTACCCAGTTTATCTGGCCAAGTTTAAGCAATGTCTTTCTAAAGCTATGCACTTCATGAAGATCCACATTGTAAACACTATGCAGAATCTCACAAGCCAGTTAACAAAAAGGGTAAGAAAAAGAGCCACACTGAAGCATATATGTGTAGGGCAAATACTTGCAACAGCAATACATCATCTTACGTGTGTCTCCCCAGGATCCAATGGGTTTGGCCAATGCAGACAATGCCTTTACGCTTTACTACGTTAGGTTTCGAGCAGCTGCACCCAAAGTTAGAGTGAGTATAATTATTTTAACAAACAGAATTAGCACAAGACACCTTCTGTAAGGGATGTCTGACTTTTTCTTCCCCTTTCAGTCACTGATTGAACAGATAGAACAGCGGGCAGAGAAGATTCCAGAGTGAGTATTGGTATTTCACCAGAGTAAACGTGCATGTGCCTTACTGTTTTATTTATTTATATAGTTTCTGGGCTAAACGTAGCTTCTTTTTTTGATATGAGCAGGTACCATCAGCTCCTGGATGAAATCCACCAGTGCTACCTTGACCAGAGAGAGCTGCTCCTCAGTCCCAGCATCACATCCACCATTACAGAGCTGACCAACCAGAACAACAAAGACCACTGTGCTCTGGTAAGGCTTGACTAGTTCAAAGCAGAGCTGCCCTTTAGAAATAGTCAGGTGACATCTGGAGCGTTTGATTCAGCCACCTTTCGGCTCACATGATAGATGGTATCACTTGAGATTGTGTGCAGCAGGCATTTTAATCTCACTCCTGTTTTGTTTGAAGTGGAGCCAAAGCAAAGTGAGAGGCTCTACAGCAGGTTATCATTATGTGTGTTTGTACAGGTTCGCAGCGGCTGTGCCTTTATGGTTCACGTGTGCCAGGATGAACATCAGCTATACAACGATTTCTTCTCCAAACCTACACTTAAACTGGAGTAAGTAGGTCCCACCTCACATAGGCAGGCAGCACTACACCTGAACACACAGACAGCATCTATTAGCACATATTCAGAGATGATGAGTGATGCTTCCCAATGTACGATATACAGTTTCTGTTGTTTATCATTGTACTTGATATCTTTAATGTTTTAAATTCCAATTTATTTAGCCAATCTAAAGATACGTTGACACACGGACCAGTGAGAGAGTCAAAGTGACTGGAGGTCGTTCGTTCTTTATGTGAGCCAGTCTTAGCCGATGTGGGCGTCGGAATGAAGTTCAGCTGACTTTATGCTAATGAGCTATGACGTCGTCTTGTGTGCACCAATCAAAATCTAGAGGTGTTCCATTCTAGAGAATTCCAGAGAATTTTAATCGTGTAGACTTTGGCCCCTATCAGCATTAGTTTGCAAGCACAACAGAGGAGAGGTTGATCTTCACTACATGGCGATTAAAAAAATTACTGCAACTAGAACAAACATGATTCAGCTACTAACTTACATACTTGACTTAATAGATGTGTTGTGAAACTGTCGGCTTGAGCAGAGCTGTACAATAGTCTTCTTAAGCCGGCCACATTCAACGTTCTGAATCTTAAGCTACCGCCACAGTCTTAATCAGTAGTTACACTTTACACAACATGTCCTAGTGTCACGCTGTTTATGTTCTACAGTCTGTTATCATCATTTATGTTGTCTTTGTCAGAGTATCCACTTGTTGGACAGAGTTGTTGACAGGCAGCCAGAGTGATTTGGATGCCCTCGCCAGTCCCTGTGTGAACGTTCTTTTACGAGAGAAACAGTGATCCAAATGTATTTTTTGGACCATTACTGTGTTTCCCATACCACTGTTTCTCAGACAATGGCACAATAAATAGTCAGAGTATAATTATAGGCCTTTCTCAGCCAAACAATGCAGTTAAACAGTGTTTAATCTCCGGCAGCGAGCTGCTGGAGAAGTTATGTTTGTCCCTGTACGATGTCCTCCGGCCGCTCATCATCCACGTCATCCACCTGGAAACTCTGTCTGAGCTCTGCGGCATCCTAAAGAACGAGATGCTGGAAGACCACGTCCACAACAACGGTGGGTTAGAGAGTTTTCTTCTCCTCAAAGCGTCTCAAATACAAACAGAATCACCACTTAGGCTGATGCAGATTACTGTTGAAATAATTTTAACTTTTAAATCCTGTGTTGTTTAAGAGCAAAATACACTTTTTAAAATGGATGAGCTGGAATTAAACACAAAATACGATGTTCAAATTTCTGCCATTGTTCTCCAAAAATAAAAAATGTTTTTCTAAATCCTAAAAAAAACATGCCCCTATGTTTATAAAAGGACAAACATTGTCATGCTGGGTTGGTGTTTCACTTTAGTGAGGTGGTTTTAGACGAACTCCAGAGAAAGAATGTAGTTTTGGAAAAACAAAAGGACCTTGATATTTTTAACTCCACCAAGGAGGTTCTGTTTTCAGTTTGTTTGTCTGTCAGCAGAATTATGCAAAAACTAGTCGGCTGATATTCATGAAATCTAGAGGAGGACTGAAGCAGGGGCAGAGAACCCAGAATATTCTGGGGCAGATCCAAGATTTTTTCCCCCGTTTAGATATGTACATTAATTTCTCAGGAAATAGTACATGGATCGTTATAAGACCTTTTAGAAATATATCCAGCTTATATTTTCAAGTTTTTGAAAATACTAGTGGTAACACGAGTCGGCTGTGCTCTTTTGTGCACCTCTAGTTTTCTTTGAAATCTGAAGACTTGGACTTTTCATGCCTTTTGGTTCTCATTCAGCACATTTCTATACATCAAGCTGATACTTCAGCCGCAGAACGACTTCAAAATGTTTGACTAGAAAGAAAGGCTTGTAGGGATTTTGGATTAGGTTGAACTGTAAACTGACCTGCGTGTGCTTCCATGTAGCCTGTCAGCTGGGGGCCTTTGATGCAGTCGTGAAGCAGATGCTGGAGGACGTCCAGGAGAGGCTGGTCTACAGGACTCATATTTACATCCAGACTGACATTACAGGCTACAACCCGGCTCCAGGCGATCTGGCCTACCCTGACAAACTGGAGATGATGGAGGTTGGTCCTTAAATGCTGGATGGGTATTTTATTCCCAGAAACAAAACATCCACCAGTTATAATCTTCCTGGCTTCTGTTCAACCAGCTTTACACAACATGTATATAATTAGGGCCATGTTAATTAATGATGTTTGGATTGTTTGGCTTCGACTAATTTGGCAAAACGAAATGCAACCATGCAGTCGTTTGTTGTTACCTGTGGTTGAAGCCAAACAAGTCTTTAAATTAAATGATGTTTTGAGGCTTGTGAATGTCGACACTGGTAGTTATATAAGCCTTTGAGTCTTATCTAAATATGTTGCAGGTACAGTATTTCTCAATGTCTGCTAAAGAAGGCGGATGCTATTTACGTCTTTCTGTCAGAATTATATTTAATATTGATTTAGACTCGCTACCTCCCATTAAAGCGAAAGATAACGATGTTTTTCCCTCACTTTGTAGTCGCTAACTCTAGACTTTCCTTGTCTTGACATCAACAGAGAATTGCTCAGAGTTTGAAGGAAGAGCAGATGAAACAAATGTCACAAGAAACAACGTTTTCTGATGTTCAGCTTGAGGATCCTGAAGGGAGGAGGAACAGCAATGCTGGTCTGTGTTTCCATATTTCTGTTGATTCTTTCTTTTGTGTGTTATTGTCATTTGCTTGATGGTTTTTAACCCCGTTTGTACGGCGAAAGCAGGGAATGTAGAAGCGTCTCGCCTGCAGCCGTCCGTCTCTCCTGCTGATTTGCACGGCATGTGGTACCCTACAGTCAGGCGAACGCTGGTGTGTCTGTCCAAGCTTTACAGATGTACAGATGTGAGTCCTCAATTCCGATCACTTGCAAATGTATGGTCTTATTTGTGATGCATGGTTCTCCCGACTTCTGCATTTTATTATCCCTGTGTTGCTTATTGTGGCTTGGTGTTTTTCCAGAGAGCAGTCTTCCAGGGTTTATCTCAAGAAGCTTTATCTGCGTGCATCCAGTCCCTGCTTAAAGCCTCTGATATCATCCTGAAAAATAAGGTTGGCTCACATGGTTAAAAATGAGTTTGTTCTAACTGAACTTCTATAATCAGAGAAGCTGGAAATGTGCCTATGTTTTGATATTGTAAATAAGAGGAGCTCCCTCTTAATTAAAATGTGTTCCGACTTCATTAGAATATCTTGAGGCAACAGGATACTTAACTAAAGCAGATGGGGTGTCATTTCAAGTTTATTGTAATGGGTGCTTTATTAGGCTCTGCAGACTGTTCAGCAGACCGTCCTTTATTTATGGGCTTCTCTCACCTTCAGATTTGCTGTTAATATCTGTGGTAACTGGCCCATTTCAACCTAACATTTAGAATTAATGTGGCGACATCCAGTTTAGAGCATGACTTTCCTCCTCATGCTGATGATGTCTTTTTCTCCAATATTTTAGCTGAGTAATAAATGGCTTCAGATGTCTGTAATATACCCCTATTCCAACTACGGTTTATCAGCCGTTATTAATTATGTTCCCTTATCATCTCTAAGCCCTGTGCTTGCTATGTTCTCTGTTGCTTGCATAGTCAGTTGTTGCCCTTTCGTGTTGGCAGCCTGCAGTGTGGATTTAACAGTGTGCTATCATTTTCTGTAGACACAAATAGATGGGCAACTTTTCCTGATCAAGCACCTGCTGATAATGCGCGAACAGATTGCTCCATTTCACACTGATTTTGCCATCAAGGAGATCTCACTGGACCTGAAGAAAACTCGAGGTAAGATAATTAAAAGGTGGAGGGAACATCAGTGTTCAGCTCCATAAAGCCAGTCATTACATTCTCATGCTCATTAAGCAACTTGTGCCTATCACATGCACCGGTGGCAACAATTAATGTGGAAATTATAGTGTAATCCAGCACCATAATGTACATTAACCGATGGCTCACAGGGCAGATTCGCTCCTCCCATCACCCTCCTCTCACTCAAGGTCATATTGGATGTGTAACACTAGAGGGCACTGTAATTCTACAAGCCGATGTTGATTAAATCTCTGCTCTTTGTTAAGACGCTGCTTTCAAAATCCTGAACCCTAAGACTGTTCCCAATTTCTTCCGGCTTAACAGTCACAACGCCATTCTTGAATTCCTGCTGGAGGTTTTTCCTTTTTTTTTTTACCTTTTTAATAAACATACCATTCACTCTATATACGTTGTTAGCACCAGCCAAGGGATCTGCTGCTTGGAAAAAACTAAACCCTTTTCTTGTGGCCCCTCAGGGAACACCGGAGATAAAGGAGCACTACATCGACTCTAAGAAGGATGTGGACAGACACCTGAAGTTCAGTTGTGAGCAGTTCATCCAGCAGCAGACTCAGATCTTTGTGGGGAACCTTGAAGAGTTTCTCACCAAGGTAACTGCTGGAGCGAGTGCAGACTTCGCCTCGGGCTGAGACAGCTCATCCTGACCTTACGTTTTCAGCATTTACCTTTTTTTTTTTTTTCCAACAACCATTTAGAAAAATCTTTTTTCTTTTCACTGATAACTGAAGTCCTCATTAATCCTGTAAATGAATTTTTTTTTTTTTTTTTTTTTAATTATGCTGCAAGATTTCTGCATGTGCACATGAAACTCTCTGTTATCATTTTAGTAAAAATCATTTTTGTCTGAAACAAGATTGAGTTGGCTCAGTTGGAAGAAAAGCTGTTTGACATTAACACAAGATGATTGTTGTGCTTATTTGCACGGTTCACAATTACACCAGTTTAAATAAGGCTACTATATGTATTGTTTTTTATTGATTGTCTCTGCACTCAGGTTGCAGCTCTTAAAACGATGGCTATCCAAGGGGGTCCCACATATACTCTGTCTCAGCAACCTTGGGCTCAGCCAGGTAGGTTCTGTCTCAGGAAAGGCCACTGGCATCACACTGCAATTCATCAAAAACGTGTAGTCGGTGTGCTAGAGGGCATGTCAATGTTTTCTTTCTCTTCTCTTTTTTTCTTAGTTCTTTTTTTTTCTCCTTTCAGCAAAGATCAACGACATAGTGATGGCAACCTACCGGGTGATGAAGAGCAAGCTGCCAAGCACTTTACAGAGCATGTCCTTGTACTTGGCCAATAGAGACACCGAGTTCATCCTTTTCAAGCCTGTCCGGGTGGGTGGCCAAAACCCTAGGGTGTCGCATGTAGCATGAGACAATTTCTTTTCATGTCTTTGTTAGACTCAAAAAACCCTTTCAAACTGCATTTACAGAGCCGGCGTGGCATGTGTTATACTTCAAGGTCTAATCACTATCCTTTTAATGTAATCTACAGGTAGATGCACTCACATCACTGAAGAGCTGAACATAAAGATAGAAAGCTTTTTACTTATACGTAGGGAGGGTTAAGCAATGTAGTAAAAACGACAGGAAACACTGTTATAAACGACATTTTCATGAGATTTAGGAGAGATAAAAGATCAATCTTACACTATCTTCTTTGCTCTTTTAGGTTTGCTCAGAGAGCCTTTGATGTTCAGTTGTCAGTATATGATTAGGAATAATGTTCATACAAGATGATGAATAACAAAGATACAGGAATAAATAGAGGCAGGGAACAAAACATAGCAATACAAAAATAACCAAGTGTAAGAAAATGTTAACATCAAGCAAGTCAGTGAAAAACTAGGTTTTCCGGGGAGATGTAAAGCGATGTTAGTAAATTGGCAGATCATGGAACAGCCAGCAGGTTCTTGTCTGAGGACGTTAGTGGTTAGGAAGTGCAGCGCTGCAGCCTGGTCATCAATGCAATCTGAAAATCCACCCAACAAATGTAGTGACCAGTAAACAGAGCAGTGACTGGAGTTCTAGACTTTTCTGATATACTGTTCAGGAAGGCGCCAGGTGAAACTGTTGACATGGAACAAGTGAGTTAGGACTAACGGCAGTGAGCAGTAATGGGATTTATCTTCCACAGAATAATATCCAGCAGGTGTTCCAGAGGCTGCACGCTTTGCTGCAGGAGGAATACAGCGGAGAGGACCTTCAAATCGTAGCATGCCCATCAATGGAGCAGGTACAGCGCTGTGAGATGCGCGCAGCCGAAGGGCGCGTGACATTTCTGTGGAGTGCAACTTCATTGGAGGAACGATAAATAAGCAATGCCAACAATGACTGTGAGCATCTCTCTCTCTCTTTCAGATTAACCTTCTGCTGTCTGTCAATAAGTAATGCCCATATTTGGTGTTGCTCTCCTGATGAACACACACCCCCCCTCGTTTCAAATCCAGCTGTGATCAGGAGCCGTGGGACTGATGGAGCAAGATGACCAGAGAAACTGCACCTGAGCTGCGACGCGAAATGAGATTTGTGTATCAGGTGGCAGAGAAGTCCTGGACAAAGCCAAAGATTTTTTTTGCGGCAGAGATTCAAGCAGTCGGGAGTTTGTTGAGCTATCGGTAACCAACTGCAGAGTTCTTTTGGTTCTGGGTTTATTGTTTTTGGTTAACTATAATTGGAGGTGGTGTTGCGGTTAGGGTCGTTTTCATGTCGGAGAAATCCATTTGTGCTCACAGTTGCTTCTCTCTTAACACCAAATTATTTTGAATAAAAAGAATCAGCACACTACGGGAGGGGGAGGGAGGGGGGGGGGCGAGGGGGCGACGGTTAGCAGGATAAATTATGTTGGAGTGTTCAGACAAGGACACTTTGGGTGTGCAAATAGAGGAACTAAATGGCTGTTCATCAGCTGGGTAGCTAATGGCCAGTAAGGGCACTTGCATTCTGATGCCTGTATTCCCTGGATGGTTTGAGAAGAATGAAAGGACACAAAAAAAAAAAAATGCTGCAAAACTTTTTATCCGCCTATTTTTAAAACAATCTAACCGTCTTTGTGATGTTCATTAGAGCTCTGCTCGTGCTGCAGCATGCTCAGGTCCAACTGTCACCACAGCCACAGCTTTCCTTTACCCAACAGATGTTTTCTTTATGAAGAGTTTCCATTAATTGTCTTGTGAATGTTGTTTACCTGTTGCAAGCATGTAAAGAAAAGAAAGACAATTCCATCTTATGTTTTATACTTTTATACCTAGGTTCAAACTAATATTTTACTCTGACGAGATGATTGACCTTTCGACCTTTAGCAGTTTTTGCACTGTGTAAGATAAACGCGTGGTCGTCGCGGCGAAGCAAAGGGAATCGGAAGTTGTCAGTGTAACATTTGCTTTGGTGTTTTCCCCCTGTAAAGTTGTGTGTACAGTTATTTATGAACATTCTGATTAAAACAAAAAGTTTAATGATCTTCACTTGTGTTGTGAGTTGCTTCACATAAATGAGGCTCGCCTGTCAAGGACTTTACTGACTTCCGGGGTTCTTCTTGGCCGACTGTTGCTGCTCCGTTGGCAGCCGCCGTCTCTCCTACCTGTGAGACGAGGCTTCGCCGGGGCTTGACCTTCCGCAGACTGACAGACAGTCTTTTAATGGGTGATGAGGGACTGGATGTTCCGGAGCGGGTCGTTGATCTCTGCTCTCCTCCGCTGCACACCCCTGGAGCAGGGTTACGTCTTTGCCTTGATTCGGCTTCGACAGCGATGAGATATGAAGTGAAGCAAATTAGACCAGTTGGTCTTCTGTTCGCATCCGTTGTGGTGAAAAAAAGTATCCAGCTAATATAGTTGGAGATTAGTGGTTCAGCTAATCACCCCTGAATGAAAAGACCCGGGGTTGACCTTTGCAGCAGGAGAGTTGTGTGTATTTTTCCCCGTGCAAGCACCGTTTGTGTCTTCCTTCAAAAAACATTAATAGTGCTAGGGAGGGTCTGGCCTTTGCACAGGATATTTTCAAAGCCAAAGCGTCATGGGAGACTGAGGTCAAAAAGAATAGTAAGGTCTATCCATCGTCATACACATCTTATTATGAAATTATAGGCAGAATCCAGCCCGGGTGTAAACCTTGTTTTTGAAAACTAATTGGCGATGTGACTCCGGCAAGGTGCACAAAGAAAACTGTGTCTTTCAGGATCCGTTCCCCTTTCAGTGAGTGTGAATGTTGTCATGACATCGGTGAGCAGAGGGGAAACACAAGTTAATTCAACCTGCATGAGCGATTCGTCTGTGGTACACGTGAAGGTTAATATAAACTGTGATGTCTCGGTGTGAAACCGGCTTTAGGTTCTGACGATTCGGGCGCCCTTTGAAATTCTAAACGCGTCAACCCGCGGTGCATCCTGGTGAAATGTATCATGGGAGTTTCGATTGCATAGGAGTATCAAGTTAATTAGGAGAGCGTTAAATGATGGCAGGCCGGTAATAGACAACAGTGATCCTGACCTGATCTTTCTGCATCACTGCGTCCCGGCGATAACCGCCGCAGCCTTCAGCCAAGTCTCTGACAACTGCCAGGCCTTGTCACAACTCTGACACGGAGAAAGAACAAATGTAGAACTGCTACCAAAACCTCAATCAATGTCAGTTTAATGAAACAATCAGTTAGTTACTGGTGGGTGATATGCGTTGTTATTCTATTGCCAACAAACACCTGCTTTGCTTTCCCTTTTATTTTAACATGCTGCCGAAATCTGACAAAACAGAGCGAGTATATTAGTTTACGTTGGTCTCAATCCTCTTCTGTACGAACTATAAATCCAAAAACTGAAATTGTCCTTCGGAGGATTATTTCCAGAACAATGATGCAACAGGGAGGTTCCTGGCCAACACTCAGAGCGTAACAAAGAAAAATGACTGCCTGGAAGTGGACGCTGCATCCCACCTTAGTCCATCCACAACCTTCCAGAAGGTAATTAAGCACCTAACCTATCCATCAAACAAGCCGCTGCATTAGACCGTAACCACAGAAGACTTCAGGAGAGCTCTTCTCTTTATGCCGAATAACAAATCACCTGACTTACATGGATTCTCTGTGGATTCATACAACAACAATCCCCCCCCTTTATTTTTTTGCAGAAGGGTTACTGAGATACAATCATCCAGAAATAACAGCACACGTGCTCCTGCTCAGATACAGCGAGGGCTCCTCTCTTACCTCCAGCTATAGACCCCTATGCTTAATTAATTGTGTTCTAAAAATAATCGGCGAAGCGTTAAGCCAGAAGAATGGAATCAGTTATAAAACCTGCTAATCCTCCCAGAACAAACACACTTCATTAAAAGGAAGACGGTAACACGTGCTGCTTGCACGGTCAAATTAAAGAAACATCATCCTTGCATTACTGAGCTGGTCTGCAGTCGTTGGGAGACGACTTCCCATCGCTCTGCAGAGATTCGGTTTTCAGAGTCATTCACACAGTTGGTGAAAACTCTTTAAAACCCCCCCCTTTTTTTTCTCTCTCCTGTTATCACATATGAGCATACTTCATATAGCGTTTCTCACTCCAGTGCACAGAGGGGCCACAAGACAGGGATGTCCACTTTTCTCATTACCTTTTGCAATTCACGTCGAACCCCCAACTGGCCGCCGCTCGTCAAGAAAAACAATATTACGGGAACGACACACACGGATTGCTTTGAACAAAATGCAATCAACAACCTTTTCCTGAACTCTACACTTATCACAAGAATCTCAAACTATTCAATAAATACCCCAAATATTACCACTTATGGAGGTGCATCTAAAATATATTAACATTATATTAATATTAGATAGAATGGTGATAAGTGTATGTCTTTATGTCTCCTGGAGGAATAATAAACCTAGAATAGGACTGTACACATTGCAAACATCCCAAATACTACGCAGCCTTTGCAGCAGCTTCAGCATCCTTGGCTCGATATATGACACAATATGAGTGTCAGGAACGATTAAAATCAGACCTTCCACTTCTCACCCAGCCAAAAAATAGCTTTGACTTACGTGCAGCCGCGGACTCAAATCAAGCCTTTCAGAACTCACCGACTTTGACATCCAAAGACTTTGATCTTTCGATGTTGTACTGTGCATTTCCGCAGCGGGAAAAAATGTTTAGATGAGGAAATTACTTCCACTTCTATACTTTTTTGGAGCTTTCATCAGTGTCCTCTGTGACCCTTGGAGTGTGGAGCGGTATTTTTGGAGACACCTCTTTCACCTATTTGGGGTCAACGCTGCTGGCTAACGGAGCTCTCCTCCCTCTGGGGGTTTCTTCAGCTGCTGGCAGCAGTCGTGTCAAATGGTCAACATGCTGCAGCGGCTCCTCTGATGAGTCTGATACAAACGGAGGTTGAACTCAAATCATTCACAAAAAATATATCACTTTATGTGTCAAAATGACACTCAGTCACAAATGCATATCACTCCTAATGCCGGGGTTTCAAACATGTTTAATTCCATGCTACATAAGTTAATTCATATTGATGATGTGAAGATGAAACCAGCGTTTTTTAACTGGAGTTTCCTCTCATACATCGTCCAAATTAGTCAGAGACCCCTCAGCTTCCACGCAGGAGTGTCGGATTTATCCGGCGCTTCGTTATCTGAGGATATCTCCAACTCAGACATCATGTTTTCACGAATGCTCTTGAGGAGAAGAATCAAAGACCCCTTCACAATTTATTAAATTCTTTGAGGTCTTTAACTTGAGCTTCATGAATAAATCAAAAACCACCAAAAAAACTCAGTGTCTGTGGATGTGATGTCATATCGTCTTTCCCGAGATAAAACACTGACAAGGACCATGACAACTTAAATTCAATATTAATTTGTGCATAGTAAAATCATCCATAAAGCACCCGAGTCCTCATATATGGTAATTGCAGCCAGTCATCCTTCATGGAATAATACAGCGTTTCTTCAGTGGAGTTTGGTTGCATTAAAAATATACAGCTGCTCCTTGCAAAGCTTTTACTTATAAGCTTAATGTTATCATTCTGCAGCTTCGTCTTAACCTACATATTCCAGAATGCATGAGGAAACATCACAGAATGCATCTTTATCTTTGAGAAACAGGGAGACAAAAGAATAATAAAAGCAACGTTTTAACTTTACGTTCGTCCCATTGACTTTAACAATGAAATGCATTGTTGTTTATTTGATATACTTTCAAATCTACAGAATATTCTTAGTTTTTGTTGTCATATAAAAGGTAGAAATGTGCATTTACTGCTTTAAAGAGCAGCGCTTGGAGAAGACTGCTGCTCCTGCCGATGTAAATTAGGCAACGAGAGGAAGTAAGAGAGAAGTAATGAGAGAGAATATTCATATGTGTAAAGCTTTTTTTCTCACTGCACTGATATTTCGGTAAAAATCAGAGTTTGTAATTCATGTACCGACGTTCAGTGGCCGGAGCAACTCAATAATTTAGACTAAACGGTCTTTCTGCAGATGTATCAAAACAAAATAACAACAATAAGTCACTCCATTAGTCTGAAATTGACTAGACTCTGAACTCCAGATTAGACCAACGTCGCCATGCAGCGGGTAAATTGGAAAACGCATTGAAACGAAGATCAGCCTGATCTTTTAATCCTAAATGTGCTTCAGTAATACGGTTTATTTCAAGAGAATCCCGGATTTAATGTTGCACAGGCTCTTAATATGTGTGGAAGCACCTGCGCTTTTGTCACATTGTCATCCCTCTCTCGCTTTTTCTGTTGCCGTTTTCCCGCCTCTCAATCGCCTCCTAAATAATGGCAGGGACATTTGATGGAGAAAGAAATCTTATCAAGCCACAACGTCGGGAAAAAAAATTGATCGGATGGTTGGAAAACCGGCTCCTGCGACATGTTGGTCGTCCAGGAAGAGCTGAAGAACTTCAGGAGCGGAGCAGCAATGAGATTCAATTCCATATATTGGTTATCACAACAAACTATAGATTGTTCTACAGGTTTTGCAATTTAGCATTTGCAGCTATAGTAAATACTAGGTGGACCCCAAAGATCCTCGGCTGTTTCTCCTGGTTGAAACTCGGTAATGCTAACGAAGCTCCAGGTTTCCTGCTTTCATGGTTTTATTCCTACAGTCCTACTAGATGTTGTGTGAACTGTACGGTGACTCCTGTTGGCAGACGTGTTACTCACCATACTGACTCAGTTCACTTACAAGTCTAAATCCGCAGTGAAGAACACTCATATCATTTATAGCTACAATTACGTGTTTTTGTCTTGATTTCCTTTGTCCCTCGTTCTTTTCCAGGTGACTTCCCTCTCTCCGTTCGTCTGCTTAGCTTCCCGCCGCTGGGAGAGGAAACTGTAACGTGGCTTAACGTTGCTCAGATTCCGCCGAGCGGTGTGACATGCAGGCCCGTATCCTGCCAAGCTGAGAGTAAATCTCTGCACTCCTCATTCGGAATATATCTCTGCACAACGTCTTGCCGCGGCTTTTCATGGCTCTCTTGAGCTGCGTTAAAAGAAAAATGACAACCGCCTATTTTGGTTCATTGCATTTTCTTTTTTTCTGTGCATCTATTGCAAACCATTAATAAATGCTGTCAGCTTGACATAGAGGGTTTTTTCCCCCCCCAATATCTCATGCATAGACCAAAGAGAATCACAATATAATACAACACTGGAACACACGCTGATTTGATGATGTGCAAAGGTGACATGCATGTATTCTGGGGAGTGGATGTGCAGAAGCATGTGAGGAACCCAGGATGAAGGTAAGAGGCTTGCTCAGGAGCATGCAGGTCAGAATACAGCCAACAGACCTCCAACAGGGGGTCAATCAAGGCAAGTTAATCAAAGATCTTAGAAAGTAATTTAACAAAGAGACGACAAACAAACGAGTGGGTGTTAATACAAGTGTCCGAAAATGACCTACATGTATAAGTGACAGACGCCCTCCAGCTGTCGTAATTATGACAAGAGCAACGTAGGAAATAAGCCAATATGTAGCGAGAAACTCCATTTGGGGAGGATGTTAATGGCGTCGGATGGGTCAATAAAACACTGCAGGCTGCTGTTCGGTTCGTGTGTTTCAGACGCTGCAGACGGAGGCCGCTGATTTAAACTGTGAGTAAAGACAGTTTTTTTTTAACTAACGGCAACCTTCGCTGCAAGCAGACGCTGTTCGATTCCTTCCTCCATCAGTGAGTCAATATGTGTGTTAATGACGTTACGATCCCGTGACCTTAACACAAGATCTAATCTGAACCTGAACCGGGATCGGTCGAACGAGACCTCGACCGCCAGCGTCCACATGCCATAAAAAGTCATTACTTCCTTGCAATTATGCACCAAGCTGATCTCCTGGTTTCTATAACACAAGATACTCTTCACTTCAGTTTCATATGCAATGACATTTACATTCGATTCCTAATTCACTGACTAAATGAGGGCCTTATTTTACTGAGCAGCTGGTTTAAATAATTAGAAAACCGTATCAGTTATCACGGAGCAACAATTACCATATCGTTCCAGTGGGATGGAAGCCTGTGAAGTGGCCTTGATTTCTGAACAGGCCTTTGATGCCGGGGCGCCACGTCCTTGTCTTCCAAGATTATGTAAGTGAAGCTTCTGCAGAGGGCGTTATGATGGCGACTCTCCCAGAAGGATAACTTGGTCTGTTAAGGATAATTAACATTGTGGGAAAGTTATCAAAGGGAACAAATGTTTACTCTCATTAAGGACTTTGACCTTGTCCTTGATACCTCTGTGCTCCGACTGCTGAACATCCTTTCTGGACATGATGTGAGAAAACATCATGTGCAGATTGATTACAACATTGAAAGTGATATATTTGATATTGATCTGAGGGATGTCACCGTTGATGTGGCGGAATCTCCTTTGACAGCTCGTAGGACGTTTTTATTTTTGATCATCCCGAGCAGACAAATGAGAAAGATTCTTTTATTGATATTTG
>CAAKHC010018904.1:155541-199658 GCA_901007825.1 Macroramphosus scolopax
ACATTGTGGGAAAGTTATCAAAGGGAACAAATGTTTACTCTCATTAAGGACTTTGACCTTGTCCTTGATACCTCTGTGCTCCGACTGCTGAACATCCTTTCTGGACATGATGTGAGAAAACATCATGCGCAGATTGATTACGACAGCGAAAGCAAACCTTTGGTTCGGTGTCTCTTCTTGAAACATTGAAAGTGATATATTTGATATTGATCTGAGGGATGTCACCGTTGATGTGGCGGAATCTCCTTTGACAGCTCGTAGGACGTTTTTATTTTTGATCATCCCGAGCAGACAAATGAGAAAGATTCTTTTATTGATATTTGGTGTGAGTAGCAGAAATGACTGCGTGCATGATGTCTTCATTGCTTGTCCAAATGTGTGACAAGGACCTCCGCTTGCACACTTGTCTTCAGATGCAAACGTCCCGGCCTGCATTAGAAGATGAGTCCTGTTGAGACACATTCAGATCCAGGCGCTTGTCATCTCACACCACCGCTGCACGGTAGTAGGTGCAGCAGGAGCAGGTAACCTGCTGGGCCACCTCCCCCCGCCATCAGATCCTTATATAACCTCTATTGTATAAACAAGCTCAGTCCCTGACTCGTCCTTCCTGTCGGCGATCTCTGGTCGGGTTGCAAACCTTCCTTGTAGGCCGCCTTGTTACCTACCATGTTGCACGTCAGTCTCCTCATCCCTGACGCCACTATTGTCCCCCCCTTCTGTCTGGCCACCTTTGGATGAAGACCATTATTGTTTAAATTGTTCCTGTAAACACACTCAGCTCCTGTAGCTCGATCGGTATGAATATACAAGCAATCAAGTACAATCAGTTCCATTGATGATGTCAGCAGCCTCCCGTCTAAACACACACAAAATAAATACAGGTTTTCTTTTTTAAAGAAGCTGTTCCTGGAAGAAACACGGCATGCATGTTTCACACCTCTCCCTCGCCTTTAGCAGCTTCTCTCTCCTCCTCCTCCTCACTCATGACAGGCGCATGAGGCTTCACATCAATCTTTCTATCAGACTCCTTCTGTGCCAATTTCCCCTCCACTACCACAATAAGCTCCGTCATTTGTCTGGCTTGCTCACAACAAAAGAGCTGAATAAAAGAAAATCCCGACATTACACATTTATTTTTCCCTCCCAGCCATCCTGATTTTTTTTCTGTGTGTGCGTGTGTGTTACCAAATATGGAGATGATTCTGTCACATTTATTATTTCTAATGTAATTATTCTCAGTTTCTTGTTCAAGGTAAACAAGCGACACCCACCCTCTTCCGACAGTTAACCGCCGCTGCCTGGAGTCCCACTGAGCCAGATGCACATCTTCAACAGGGAGCACAGCGGCAAAGGAAGAAGAAGATTTACAATTACTGCTCCGTTTCTAATATCGTAGACTCTGCTATTACAGTGGGGAAATGAAAAAGGACATCAATGTCATTTCCAGGCCGTGTGGGAAATGCACAGACACCAGACTCAGTTAAAGGTACGTCTCCAGCGTGAGTTTGTTTTGGTTCTGGATGGTCGACTCTGAGATGCGGCAGGTCCAGTCATGGTACATCAATCCTTCATCTTCTGTCTTCCCATGTAAACTATTAGCTGTAAGTTTGAAATTAAATCTCAACAAAGAGCTTTTCAATCCCTAATGTGTGAATTTGAAAAAAACACCAGACACTGGACTGACAACTCCTAATAAAAGACATTGATTCAACCACACAGAGTGTTAATCAGGCTCTACCCTGGTATCCTCAGTTTAAAGTCGCAGGACAACCTCTGAAGAATCAGCCACGGCGTCGATGCTCATCACCTCCGCCCGCGACAACAGCATCTTCAATTTCCTTTTGAACTGCACAAGAGAGAAATAATTAAGAATCGGACAGATGTCGAAGTCGAGAGAGGCATCGGAGGGCAGGAACGGGCGACCTTCCCACAGCCGAACTGATGATGTAGCATACCTGAACAGCTGAAAGAGAGGCTCCTGCACCACCCACTTCCAATCTGTCTGGGCCTGAGCACGCACCGAGGTAATAAATCTCCCATCCAGCACGCGTGCCTCCGTGAACTCTGGTGGAACCAGGCTGCTCCGGTCACAAACATGACAGAGCAGAGGATTGGATCGATACTTTATCAGAACAATTTAATGTGCCTTTATTGAATTTTCTTTGCCTTTCTTGGACTACAAGAAAAGCTAAAAAAAAAAAAACAACACTTCACCTCGTAAAGTTGTTGTGTCTGATTTGGCCAGTTTACACACCCAGCTGACAGACCTGTGAGTAACACAGGCAACGAAGGGAGAGTGATGATGATGATGATGATGATGATGATGATGATGAATCATTTGCATGTGAAAGCCCTGTTTGCACCTCAGGTCATCAGACATGGAAATGAAAGCAACCGCAGAGACGAAGCTCAGCGTCAGACACTCGTCAGAGAGGTGGAGCGATGGAAATGTTTAGCTGTGGATCCACAAACAGATCAACCAAAAACTGCTGAAGGACAAAAGAAAGGAACTGGAGGTTATAAACTGCATGTTCTGAGCAGAGGTTACAAAGAGAGACAAACATGAAGACCTTCAGTTTCAGTTCATAGAAAAAATGAGAGACAACAACTGAATTGAAAAGAATTAAAAAAAACGAGGAGCTTTGAGGTTTCTAGCATTGATACGAACATACAATCCCTCCAAGGTGCATATTGCCTCTTGCTAATGGGACATAATTAATGGATTGAAATGGGGTTATTCTTTGATAACCAAAAGCATAAAGTCAAACTGTCCTGTTACGACTTGTTGGTGAAACCACATAATAGAATTTTAATATCTGTCCCGTGGCGGTTGGGCAGAAGCGGTCGTGAAACATTATTTTCTCTCCTAAAGTTAATGTCATCATGTTTGCAAACTGAATATCGCCTGACATTTCAGTTAACCATCATCCAGGGATGTTGCTACAGAATGAACTCATCCTCTTACATTTCCTAATTGGAGCGTGTTTCTTCAACTGGGATGACATGGTAACTTCAAATCAAGTTGTTGGTGGATTAACGACTAACAGGAAATGATCTGAACAAGCTAGCTGATAGATGCTATTGTAAGAAATAAGGAACTGTTAGATCTTCTTGGGTCCTTTCTGGGGTCCTTTTAATTGACCTCTATGTAGTGTATGTCCACAGTCCTCTGGTACAGCCACGGCTCCTTGGAGCTTCAGTGACACCCTATTATGCGGATGCTTACAAATCGTCCCTTTAAAGATTGTTACACCTCTTGACAAAGTAAGATGTCATCGAATGACCATATTAGGACCGACTATGACATTAAAAAGGCTTCAGACATCGAAATGTTCCCATTGTTCCGCAGTGCACAACGATGCAGGTCAACGACATGACGACTGTACGGTCACGTTTGGAGCTCTCTCAGACAGGCCACTGAAAATATCCATTACAGCTTCTTCTTTATAGGCCGCGTGCCGGAGCGTCTTGGCTCTCTCCAGTGACCTACATAGAGAGAAGAGAAAAGTTGCAACAGCCCGACTGTGAACAGTTGCCACACATTTTCATATTCATCTCATTTTTCTTAATCGGTTGTTTTTGTGGAAGCGTGCCAGCACATTCCTTGCCAAGGTCATTTGTTGCTAGCGGAGCACATTAAGAGAGCCGGAGTAGTTGTCGGGTGTGTGCTATTAACAATGGGATCTTTCTGGTCGGCGCATGTCTCTTGTTCCTCCAGGCTCTTCAGGTTGTCATAAATCTGTTGAGGTAGGAAGTCACCTTCTATAGAACTCTCAGGAGATGCAGAGGCAGTATCTCTCTGCTTGGATGGAGACTGACTCATATTATAAATATGATATGTCAACTGAGGCAAAATTCTCCAGGGGACACTCGCTGCATGTTATACGCTTCCATCTGAATTTTTTCTTGTTTTTTTTTTTTGTTGTTGTTCCAGTGCAGTAGCCTGACAGTATAGTATTTCTGCATCAAGTGCATCCAAAATGTTACAGAAGACAGTTTTCATTTTGCTCAACCCCCCTTTTTTTTTTTTTTTTTTAAAGCAGCTTTTCTGTGTTTTTTAAATTCATTTATTATAAGCGATTTATTTTGACCCTGATTCTGAAGCTCACGCTTGATTGATTAATTATCTTTGCTACTAGATTTTGTGCGGATTTCAAAACAAAAGACTTTGGATGTGGAAACTGCTGCGCCATTATATCCCCACACTGAGCCCGATGAAATGATCTCACTCTTTGAAAACAGACAGCACACTTCAATGCCGTCCTTTCATTCAGGGTGATGCATCAAGGGAGGCAATTACAGTCGCGGGTGAAAGATTGATGACTACAGCTGACAACAATATCTATAAAACCTTCCCTCTGCTGGGTCCTAACATTTACAGCCGACACAGAAAGCAGGAGTTGTGTTAAACATACAGCCTATTGTGGGACTTCTGCTCATTTTTTTAGTTTGCATGCGAACATCGAAAGGTAAGCTGAAGAAGTTCATTCCTGTTATTGCTGCCTTTTAATCAGGGAATTAAATTCATACTTGACCTCACTAAAGTTCCTCCCTTTGAATCTCATGATTCAAACACTGTTCTGATTACTTTCACCCTGTTTTTCAGGCAATAACATTTCAGGGCCTTTAGAAGAAAATCATCAACAATGTGGACGGCAGCTTTTGTTCTTTGTCTGGCGAACATCCTCATCAGCGGAGAGGCCAGTGACCCGCGTTCACAACCTTCCTCTGTAATTGAACCTTCGGAAACGGCCTCCCCCGGTCTTATTAGTGTAGGAAATCAGGAGTCCAACAGCTCGGGTCTTCCACCTCACGCAGCCAGACCGAATACACCAAACCCTCCCATGTGCCTGCAGTCGGCTGGAATCAGAGCCACCTTCAAATACGTCAATACTTTTGTTTCAATTGTTGTTTTTGTGGTGGGAATAGTGGGAAACTCAGTCTTACTGAAAATCATTTACGTAAACAAATGCATGAGAAGTGGACCGAACATCCTCATCGCCAGTCTGGCTTTGGGGGATCTGATCCACGTCGTGATCGACATTCCAATCAACGCGTACAGGGTGAGTTTCCTTCTCTCTCTCTCGCAGTGTCGCAATTCATCTTGTTTTTCTGAAACTTTCTTTCCCTTTCAGCACCCTCGGATTGATTGTGGTTGTTATTACAGGAAATGTCTTTCTGCTTTCCTTTACAGCTCATGGCAGAGGACTGGCCTTTCGGTTTGGTCTTGTGCAAGCTTGTTCCCTTCATACAGAAAACCTCGGTGGGAATTACCGTCTTGAGTTTATGTGCTCTGAGTGTTGACAGGTGAGGAGGAGAGCAGCACTGTCCTGTACGCTACAAGGACGTAAACATTTCTGCTCTCTGCATTTAGCTAGATTAGCCTATTATTAGCCAATATTAGCCTTAACATGTTCCCATCCGTGTTGCAGGTATCGAGCTATAGTATCCTGGAAACGCATCAAAGGCATCGGGGTTTCGTCCTGGACGGCAATCGAAATAACTCTGATCTGGGTTATTTCCATACTGCTGGCCGTGCCTGAAGTTGTTGGTTTTGATATGATAAGTTTGGACTACAAAGACAAGCACCTGAGAATATGTCTACTCCATCCTGTGCAAACCACACAGTTCATGCAGGTATTGTAAACAGTTTCCGCCCCAATGCAGCCAAAAGCAAACAGAGTGTTTGATGTTATTTCGTATCGAGTATCGACACCTCTCACGGGAGATATTCAATAAATAATAGCTGTGATACGTTTTCTCCTGTGTCTCAAATGTCATGCATAAAATGCTCTAAGATAGTTACCTCTGTACGTTCGGTCCGCGGCGCTGACTGACTCTGTGCTTCTGTTCTGTTTGATCATCAGTTCTATAAATCCGTAAAGGACTGGTGGCTCTTTGGCTTCTACTTCTGCATGCCGCTGGCCTGGACGGCCGTCTTCTACACACTGATGACCAGGAAAATGCTGAGAAATACAGAAAGCACATTAAGCGACCACACCAAGCAGGTTAGCGATCCACCAGTCTGCATGTTTGAACAGCAGGTTATAGCACTATAATAACCCTGCATGTCTAATATGTATCGTGCATCTTCTTTTTTGAAGAGACGGGAAGTTGCGAAAACTGTCTTCTGCTTGGTGATCGTGTTCGCCCTCTGCTGGTTTCCACTGTACCTCAGCAGAATCTTGAAATCGACCATATATGATGAGAAAGATCCTAATAGGTGTCAACTACTGAGGTGAGCTCCAAGACTCCAGCACTTTGGTTCATGCATGTTACAAGGTTTGTCTTCTTTTGTGTTATTAACTAAATGTTTCCCTTCTCTTCTCAGTGTCTTTCTCGTCCTGGACTACTTTGGCATCAACATGGCGTCCCTCAACTCATGCATCAACCCTATTGCATTGTACTTAGTTAGCAAAAGATACAAGAGCTGCTTCAAGGTGAGCCGTGCTCTTATTGTTTCCTCCCCCAGCTGCTGCTGTGTGGGACAGTTCATCATGAAAACATTGTGATCTTTGTTGGATGAGATGTGTCATCATGGACCTCCAGGATGATGTCACGTCTACAAAAAGGAGACTGGAGTGAGCGAGGAGCCGGCGGTGTAAATGTTCAAGGGCAAATATTAACGAAAGCCTTTATTGTGTTTAACAATTCTTCCGACATTTCTTTTCACCGTCAGCAGATATTTGCATTCCACAGAAAATTGAAGGATCTCTCTTCACATTTCCATCCAATATTGGTTTTAGATTAATTTATACCAGAGTGCGCAGCTCCGCCAACGCCAAACGCCAACTGTTGAACACACTCTTCTCCTACACATCCTACACACCGGTAGATATAATCCTTATAAATATGCATAAAAGTCCATGTCAAACTTCCACATCTGGTCCAAAACCTAATGGCTTCTATTATATCAGTAAAAGACAGAAGTGAAACTATCAAATCTGAAAATATCTGCCAGTGTTTTTCTTCCACAATCCTGCTGATAGTCAGACAAACAAAACAAACTGCAGTTAAATATACATGATGTGTGATGTATGCGGCTCAAGATACCGCCGGCTTTCCTTCCTCCATACACACAACTTTCTTTCTATCCAGAACCGGAACGTCTATTATCCCTATTTCAATTAATTCCGTATAAAAAAGCAGCGCAGCTTTTCCCGTAGGTCACAATTCAAAGACACACACCGCAGGCCCGGCTACATTCCACTGAGATAATACCATTATTTCTCCTCGCGTAAATCTCGGGAAAAAGTGCAAACCGCTCGGCGTGAATTCTGTCCTTTAACCAAGCGTCTTTGTTTGTGCGGTCCTGCAGGCGTGTCTGTGCGGTTGGTTTCTACCTCTTCAAGCTGTTCCCCATGACGAGGTGCAATCTGCTTTGAAGTGCAGAACGCAGGATCAAGCCTCGGAGCAGAGCAGCAACGCCAAAGTTCACAAACAGACTTCCGCACGGCCGCCCGGGCAAGAAAACACCTCGCTGTGTTAACAACACACATCCCCAACTGTGAAAATGCTTTGTGAGTCATCCGTTATTTCTTTATTGAATACACAGTAGCTCTCTCAGCGGCTGACAAGCCTCCCTAACAATGTAAAGTACCTCGTGGTTAACAAGCTACACCGTCTTTTGTGTTGCTGTCGTAAGTTGAACATCTGCTTTTGGCATGAGCAACCTGGACTCAGACTCTTTCCCCTCCCGAAGGCTTGACTCACTATGTGCCATTACGTCACATGTTACCTAGCGTCTCTCCTGTATCATGCATCACTCTTGTTCTCAAATCACCCCTTTGGGAATGATGTTAACCTGGCACCCATCGAGACAAATCTTGTCACGGCTTACCACCTACATGTGTATTATTTTGATTCTGATTCTGGAGAGGCACGGTGCCGCAGGAACACCAAGCAAAAAAAAAAAAAAAAAGTGGATTCAGAATTATTACGGCTTTATCGGGTACGGTGTATTATTAGCACATAAATGAGTTCTTTCATCTTTGTTAAGTTTCTCACACAGAGCCGCTGAAGAGTTTATGGTGTTTCGCTCTTGAAGCTTGAGAAATCAAATTGGTGCCACAAGTAGATCCCGTCGCCGCCGCTGAATGACTGATTGATGGTGGCCTATTTTTAATGCATTGTTAAATGTGTAATGCATGGAGACACTTTCTAAAAGACCTGAGAGTGGGGAAGAAGGAAAATGAAGATGACAGAATGAGGTCAGGAGGAGAGACGGATGGGAGGGGGAGGGGAGGGAGGGGGAGAGAGAGAGAGAGAGACATGAGCACCTGATAGGTCTTCCTGTCACAGGACAAGGCGAGCACAAACAGACGAGCTGTTCTCCCAGATAATGCTGTATCAGTCGGCAGGAACTATCCGGGTGCTGAGCGCCGGGAGGCTTTTTTAAAAAGTTAATCTTGTGTCAGCAAAGAGCACAATTCTGTTTGTATAGATTACGCAATTTGTTTAAATAGCCTACTTGTGATGTGTTTGATGCTTATATAAAAGAAAAGTACGAGAAGGACCCACTTTTACACGGCTAATTAAACCTTCCGAGTCAACCGCCAACCTTAATTTTTTTATTGTGCTTTCTGATATTTTCAAGCATTAATCTCTCTGTATTTAACAGTTAAATCATTTGCTTCATTTTTCCAATAAACAAAAAGGAGCAATAAGCAATATGCAACAACCTGCCGCAGCTCAGGAGGTCAACTGGTGATTGGAAAGGTTGTTGGTTTAATCCTCGTCCACTCCGAAGTGTCCTTGAGCAAAACACTTCCCTCCTGCCAACAGGTGTGAAGGAAGCATTGAGGAAATATTATCAATGTATCAATACAACAGATAGAATCAGGTTTATTAATATGATACATATACACAGTATTCAGTGTATTATAGACCTCAAACTGTACGCTTTAGTACTGCAGTGCGAATGTAAATTGAGCATCTGACTCAAAGGGTGTTCGTGATTAAAGATGGCAAAAAATGTGTTTCAAGAGAACAGGGTAAGTGAGGTGCGTGTTGCCGCCCACGCAGTCATACTGCCTGCTGTGTGCCACACACTTTTGCACCTCTATCTGTTCTGACATAAAGAGACTCTCTCTGTCTCTGTGCCTCAGTGTGTCGCAACAATGTTGGACAGAATACGCTTCTTTTACACTGAAAGCCAGATTTTGGATAGTTGAATATATAGTAGATTTCGGGATCTTGTTGGTTGGATTTCAGCCAATTTTGTATTATTAGATGTGTTTAATCTGGCTTACATTGTAAACAGGCCCTGTTATATAGTAACTTGCCCTCCATGATTAACGACTCTCAGCTATCTGTTAATCATTTCACAATAAAAGCACCCTGTATTTATCTCCCAGTTGTCTTTTGTAACCAGCATCCTGGAAGAAGTGGTTGCTGTGCAGCACGGCGGCATCAGATGAGCATATTATTGATATGTGTCGGTCTGTTTTTCTTGCAGACTTGCACCCAACTGCTATTCTCAGACTGTCTAATAACATATTGATGCACGGTGACGCATGAGAAACCGCCAGATCTTAGCGCGGAGACTCGCACAGTCGGTGGGTAGCAGGGTCAGCCCTGCAGGATCTCCTCCTACCTTTCTGATAGGAGTTCTACCGTTTCTGTTGGAAGCTTCACCGCCCCTTCTAACGCTGTATAACGGTGCGCCCCAAGGTGCAGTCGTTGGTCCTAGTCTGTTTGCCTTGTATATGCTTTCCCCTCGCAGAGATAATCTCCGACCATGCAGATGATGCTGAAGCAGTTTGAGGGGTACGTGACTTGCTCAAGGGCACTTCAGCTTTGAACGGTGAGGGAAAGGATTTTTTTTTCCCCTCTCGCTAATCCCGCCCACATTTTTTCCTGAACCGCCGACCTTAAGTTAACAAGCCGTTTCTCTTACCTTCAGGCCACGGCTGAAGCGATCCGAATGCATAAACTTTTGACCAGGTCCTCCAAAACATCTCATGTGATTCTGATCTTTCTTCACCTGCTCCCCATTAAATTCCAAAAAACCCAAAGTTCTCGTGTTCACCTCTGGAGCTCCACATTATTGATTAACAGCATCCTTTCTGTGAAGTATCAGCTCAATACCCACTTGTTTGGAAGCACCTTTATATTGGTTGTAACTCTGTTTTGTATCATATTTTCTATGTATGTATTCTGTCAAGCACATTGAATCCTTGCTCGAACGCAGCTATTAAAAATAAAGTAACATACTTGATCATTTGTGTCCAATGCTGGGAAATCTCCTCTCGTTAATGTGAATTCCAGCACACAGCCAGCGAGTGCTATCATGTTCCCAGCGGTAAGAGCTCACAACTGCAGGATGACATTGACACAATCATGCTCCGGTGGCGAGCGAGGGTGACGTCAGTGTCAATATCAGCGAGAGAGCGGCAGCCGGAGACCCTCCTTAGTAATCTCTGTACACACAAGGCTCAGATAGAGCTCCCAACGGTGCTGCCCAGACTGTGGATTTAATTAAGCAGTGTGAAATTAATTAATCAGTAGGGTGGCAGGTAAAAGGACTTCTCAATGCAACTGCTCGCGCAACCAAGACAAGCATTTCATGTGTGCTGACAGTTATTAATTTGCTGTATGTTTTATTATAGCGCTTCTATATTGAGATGCTGGAAGTCTGGGAGATTAAAAAACTTGGCTTGGGAAAAAAAAAAAAAAGAGTCATGCAAATTATCAAAATAACAGCTCCCGAAAATCAAAGTGTAAACCTGTGTTTGATCTGTTCTATCAATTAATTAAAAAATTCAGTTCTGTATAATAATATGGTGCAAATTAGATGGAAATGAGATAAAATATTCATTTAGTTATCTGGGGAATCTGCCTGGAGGGCTTTTTTGTCTTCAGTCTGGCTCAAAATGCTGTCCATATGGCAATTATGTACAGTAGTGTTGCAGGAAGATTGGTCTGATGCCTACTGGCAGAGAGGAGCCTGCCTGTGACAAACTGCTGCTAGGATCTGATGTGAGTTGAGGGAGATAATGAGGCTGTTGTAAGCCTTAAGTATAGAGCCTGCCCCCGGGGTGGCATATCTAAGCGCTCAGGCTTCCTCATTGTTGCACATGCTGCTGAGGATTAAAAACACATTGACTTCATAAACTTTGTCAGTACTTCTCGCAACTCTTTGGACAACTTTTGCTTTCATGCAGCAAGCCTCTTGACATTGCTTTGTAGAGGAGCTGTTCCTTTTCTTTTTTTTTTTTTTTTCTTACAGTTTGTAGATTTGTAGTCTCGATTTGACTCTGCTTTGAGCTATTTATAGCTCTTTTTAAGCATCCCACCAGAGGATGTGTATGTTCTCGCGCTGCATGCTGTGGTGACAGAAGTTTTAGCAATTATCATATTTTGATAGAGAGCCTTTTTAATATTCATCCGCTTTTTCGCTGACAGTGTAAAAACATGACATGCTTATCGAGCGGGTTACGGTCTAGTTAGGTTCAGGCACAAAGGCACCTGGTGGAGGTTTGGAAAAGGTCATGGTTTGGGCTCACACAAGCACTTTTGTTAAAGTAAGTTAAAACATTGAAAACAATGTTTGGACTCGCAAAGACCAACCTTCCCCTGATGAAACCTCCGTCACAAGAAGTCTCAACTCACCTCTGGCAATGGAAAAACAAACAGCTGCAATGACTATTAACACCGAGGTCTCCACTCATGGTTGTCCAACATAAAAGTCTTAATTACTAGATGGCATCTATCATTTAAACGTCAACATAAGTCCTTTTCATCGCTTCCCTTTACGACCTGTCCCGTTATTTTCCTGGGAAGGACGGTGTCACCTGGATAAGGTAATATTATTTATGTCTGTGGCGAGACAGCGTCCTCTCAGATTGTCAATTTCTTCTGTGTTATAAAAGATAACTGCCCTCCGCCTATTAAAACAATGGTGTGAATTCCCATAACATGTCCAATTCAGACCTACAAACCCTCCACAGGTTTTGTTCTATTCGAGTGAAACATGCAACTAAGTGCAATGCACAGAAAAAAAAAACAGTCGATACAGAGTCACTCAGGAGAATTGCTATGACGCTTCATTAACTAGAAAGTGTTATCCACTGAATGCTGTTTATAGACAATATATAGCTCAGTGAAATAAACAAGAAAGACTTAGTCATACAATGCAGCAGCAGGCGTTTAATTAATGATGAATTTGGGGGCTTGCATACCGAACAGGGCAGAAGTAGAGAGAGATGCTCAAGTGGCCACTCCCGCCGATGGCACGCAAACTTCCGAGAGACCTGCAGATGTCAGACGGAGTCACACTTGTGGACCGAACTGCAAGTGGTCACTCAACCATGGGATTAAAAAGCATTTAAGCCTTGTACAACCCCCTTCCTCCCTCCCCCCTTCGTCTAACCATGTTATTTCTCTCCGCGTTCATGAGATTAGAAAAGACAAAAGTTAGGCGCCATTGGTTGTTATCGCTTGTGCACAACCGCCGGTTCGCCCCGGCGCCAGCATCTATAAATGTATTGCGGTGCTGTCTTGCAGAAAATCATAATGAGTTCGCCCTAAAAGGGTTTCTGTGTTCTGGTTAAGGTGCAAAATGGACTGTCACTACTGTTTATTTCATTCATGTCTGGATGTAATGGAAAACATGCAATCAAATGTAGGACACGTTTACCAGAGTGGTTCACTTCACACTTCCACTGCCTCCTGGTCAACAACAGGCAGATTTACGATAGACCGTATTGACATTTTTATTCCGAGCTCTTGTGAGTGCACCGGCTTGATTAGCACAAATTCATGCCTCAAAAGGGAGCTAAGGGAAGATAACAGGAGTCTGTGGGTGAAAAGGCTTTTAATTCGGTGGACAGCAGAGCGCCCGCCTGCCCTTTTTTTCTTGTTTTGATGAGCAATGATGAAAGCACAGGTGGATGCGAGGAAAAGTTCCCCTCCCCCGACCGCTGTGGACTCCTCCTCTGTGGTTAGTGCAGGAGTGGAGGTTTGCAGTCTGGCTGCTGGGCACAGTGGGTCAGTGCTCACAAAGCTCTGTTTGTTCCCTGGCCTGCAGGGCTCCCAGGGTAAGCTTTGCTCCAGAGGGAAGACAAACAAAAAGGCACCACTGTCTCGCACACTGGAGCTGCTCTCCAACACATCCATCTCTCCTACACAACAGGGGTGCAGTTCTCTTCTTAGGAGGGGAATGCAAAAGGAAGCAAGATTTTTTAGGGCCCCGGGATAACATACCGGCTGTTGTTGTTTGAGCTACAGTGTGTATTTCCTCCCTGTTTAAATGGCTTTTTTCTGATGTTGCTTGTGGTGAAATATTTTTGTTCTTTTTCCTGCCTTGCGTTTGTCATCTCTTTGTGTCTCGCGTAGAACTCAGAAGCTCTTTGTCTTCCGCCGCTATATCAACACGTTCTGCGAAGGAAACCCGAGGAAACCGCTGACAGCAACAGGCACACGACACGCCGCGTGTAGATTTCCGCCGCTGTTACTAACTTTGGAGATCACGTACGGTCCTGCCAAACCGACGCCGGTGCAGCAAAGATACGGCTGTCTCCATTTACAATGTCACAGTATCTCTTATGCTCACATGCAAAGGCTGCCTGTGATTTTTTAAAGATGAAATAACGTCCAGGATACCCTCACAGCTGCTGTCAGGTCAGACATTCACTGTTGTGCCGCAATCTGCAGTCCAAGTATAACTCCATTATTGAGGGGAGCTGTGTGACACACAGCAGGATGATTTAGTTTAATGACCATGGCAGTGACAGTGCTGTGATGGAAATTGGACTCCCCCTGAAAATTTACATCACTTGAGGGTACTTGGGGCTCTTTTAGCGGCTGCACTCCAGAGCACGAGCCATCAGGAGGTCCTGGATATGTCATGCTTGTCACCTTCCTTTAAGTGCATCTGCAGACGTGGGAGAGGGATTAATATTATATAGCCTTCGGAGGCACAGAGGACGTCTTATCAGCACTGCAGATGTGATAAGCACCTCTACCCCCATGAAAACCAGGAAAAATCTCTGAGCAAAGAGACAAGCATCTCTTTGTGTTGTTCCCTCACACTGCTTCGAGACTCAATGCAGCTTTATTGGCAGATATGGTGCAATTTCACATCTGTTGTAATTTGATGTGCCTGGATCACCCTCTGTGAAATCATCCTGATCGCAACACGGCTCCTCTCAATTATTTAGAAAGTTGGCATGTGGCTTTGGAGATAGTAATCAGATTTCTTTTGATTTTGAGGTATTCAGAATAGCCGACACCGCGAGCCCAAATAACTCTGAGCAAAAAAAAAAAAAAAAAAAACTGTCTGTGATCATGTTCTTTGGCAGCTTAGCATCAACACTCTTCTGTTTTCAAAAGAAAAAAAAAATGGAGATTTATTTGTTAAATAAAAATGTCACTTTTTTAGAAAGGTTTTCCATCATTGCCATGACACTCATCTCACATTAGTTCACATCAATGCAGATGTCAGTGTGCACAAATTGCGTTGCCTTCAAACTGATCCTGAGCTGTGAATTGAAGTTGTGACAACCATTCCTGTCACTTCAGTTTTATCAGGAAGGCACCCAGTGGAACCATGGAAACTGCATGAGACACGGAAAAAAAAAAAAAAAAAAACCCATCCACATCAAGGCCAGCATATACGGAAATTGGAATTTATTGAGGTCTGTTCAGTCAGAAAAAGGTACATGATCTTCTGAGCCTCGTTTCAGTACCTTCCCTTCCATTAAGCGTAGCACAGTACATTAAGCCTTGGTATTACATGATGCAAAAATGCTCCTTTGAATCTATTGCTGCAAACAGGAATAAGGTTCCTCCAGCTTTACTGTACGTATAGAACCAGAATATTCCTGCTAAAAGAAAACACCTATTGATATGTAAAATATTCTGTCTGCAAGATTTGTCTGTATATAATGTTTACACTCAGTATACATCATGCAACTCAAATATCAAAGTTTAGAGACTTTTGGGGTCTTTGGGGTTGGAAAGTGATACAAAATAGGATGCATTCCTACACAACGCCTAAAATGCGTGCAACCCACCAGCGACAGGGCATAATGACTCTGCAAGCCACCTGGCATCCTCTGTAGTTGTAAGGCCAGGGCCAGTGGCCACGCAGAGGCTCGCATATCCTCTGACAGTGAGTGTAGCCGCGTTGGCATTCAGAGCAGCAGATCCCCTGGTGGTCCAGCATTGTGTCAAAGGTTATGGCACCTTCCTCTCCGGAACCGCCGCTGCGCTGCTGTTTAAAAAAAAGCAAATTTTGAAGAGATATTTTTTCAAACACATTCTCTTCATTTGCAATTCAAATGCTGTAATGTTCCTCCCAAACATGTGACTCCGGTTCTCCTAGGCGATATGAATTTTTATAACCAATGGGAATTTTAACTTCAGTTCACAAGTTCATCAATCTGGAATGGCTGCTATTACCCGAGTGACCTGTAATTATAGCTACTAACATGACACTTACTCAACAGCGGCGGCGGCACATGCCCACAGCTAGCAGACACACTGAATCCAGGTTAACACATTTCCACACTGATGTACTTCTATTTCTTTTTTGCAGGTACATTTTAAACAAGGCTGGCACATTAAAGCTGCTATTCCGAAGTCATCTGTGAAACTGTTGACAGAACAGAGACGTTTCAATTCATAATGTTACTTTAAGGTTTGCTGCAGGGCTTTTCGTAAATGCCTCTTGACAGTTAATCAAAAATTCACCCGCTTCGAGGCCTTGATGTCGGAGAAGTCGCTACTCACATGATAGGGGTTTTCAGGATTGTACGCTGACCCCGCGGTCGACTGCGCCCCCTCCTCTTCCTCCTCAACTCTGGAGGGGTCACCCTCCGCGCGAATCGCCGGGTCCCTCTCCTCCGCCGCTACCTCCAACTCCTCCATGTTAAACTGCCGTTTGGCTCGCTGCGAGTCCCTCTTCCTCCTCTTCCCATCTGTTACAGCAGCCACAAGAGGCAAGAGTATTGGGTCAACATCCACAAGACGCCAGACACGTCCTCCGAGCTCAATCCTACATAGCTGGAGCTGTCTCCGAAGTCCTGAATAATTAAAGCAGCAGCAGTGATATGAAGCAGTCTTTGCATATTTTAAGATCATTCTTTTTTAATACAATACCGGAGCCTATTTTGGTGTACGACTCCGAACGCGGTGTAAGTTCACCATGTCTAAGTGTTTCACTAACTTCTCAGACAAGACTGTGCAATTCTACAAGTGTGTCGACAGATAAGCGGGGCGATCACAAACTGTGAAAGAAATGTACGATTATTCGAACACAATAGACCGTTGCAATAATTCATCAGGACAGATTCTCCGTGGGATCGGTGCAGCAGCTAACGGAAAGGAGTGAAAGGAACCTTTGGGAAGGATCGGTTGGAGCCAGTAGACGGGAAGTTCGCCGCAAAGACTCTGAATTCTGTTGCTCAGGAAACTGGTGTCCTTCAGCGGCTGCTCTGCAGCTACCCAGATGAGGAACTCCTCATCAAACCTCACTGGCATGACTTCATCCGTCTGGCAGGGGAATAGAAGAATACTTTCCTTGAATTAGTGTTAAAAGAAAGCAGAAGGGATTTTGACATTCTGTATCAAGTAGTGAGCGTATACCAGGTCAAACCTCAGCGACTCTTTGTTCTGAGCTCCCAGGTGGGGAAGGTTGGCTTTGATTTGGGATTTTATATAGCACTTGTCTCCTCCAAAGAATCGGATTCCCGTCACTCCCTGTGCCAAATCACAGAGATGGCATGTTTACACTCACGGCTCTGCTAAAGCACGTGGAAAGTCTCAGCTGAACTACTTTGAGGAAGAAAAAAAGAACAAGGACGGATTCACTTACGATTTGAAAGTCATGGATCTCCACAGCTTCCTCGGCTCCTCTCCTGGTTTTAAACCTCTCCAGGTTGTTGTCGGAATCGATTTCCACGGAGCCCTCCCTCACCTCCCCGTTGATGTTCATACTGTAATGAACGTTATAAACCTGGCAGCATTCAGAGTTAATTGACTGATTAGTCAAGTTATGCGAATCGCACCGCGGAAGTAGAAGGGAGAAAAACAAGCCTCCACACTGCTCATGCTATTCCCCAGCACGGTAATCTTTGTTGCTGAGAGAGCCTGTGAAGTTTTTAGCACACTAGGATTTGAGCGAAGCACCACAGGAGATGCTGCCGGAGACCTTGAACGGGATGTTTTGCCCTACAGGTGAACTCATTAGGACACAAATAAACATCAGGGTACTTCGTATAAGACGGGGAAGAGGAGCAACTTATGTAATATGCAGTTTTCACACTGAATTGTGAAGATGACTATTGATCCAGTCTCAAGAGCTTTTGAAGAAAATACAAACAATCTTCTGTCATCAAATTTCATTATAAGAGAATTTTATGATCGACTTCGGGTACTTTTCTTATTTTCTTTTACTGAAGTGGCAGTGAATTAATCCTCGGTCGACACTTACATTCTTATCGCTGACCTTCCACAGGTAGAGAGCCGCCATGGAGGCACACAACATTAGCAGGGCGCCGACAATAAGAGCCACAGCTCCGCATCTCAGGAGGCGGCTGGCAGTAGAGGTCGAAGCTGTGGATGTGGTTTGTACCTTCCCGAAATTTAGAAGAAGCAAAGTAAGAAATGACACTAGAATACAACATTTGCATTCCTGGAAACCTAAATATATTCCAGTATGTCGTCTGAATCAAATGCAAAGGATGTTAATGTAATTTCTGAATTAAAAAGTGTCTTACCGGAGGAGTGCAGTGTTCAATACAACCAGATCCATAGCAGGTATTTTGTATTTTCTCCATGGCCTCCCTCATAAAGTCCTCTTTTATTCCTCCTCTAATACTCTCATAAGTCTCTTTGGAGAATCAGGTTATCCTCCAGGAGGCTATTCGACGTCTCAGTGTGAATGACGTACAGATGATGGGAATCTCTGTGAGCTAAATTCTTCGTCTGAATGTTACCTGTAGGTCCAGGTTGCCTAAAGCGAGGTGGCCATCCTGTGGTAGCCAGACTGAAGAGATACTTCTGAGGAGGCGACACGCAGCCAGGGCTCCAGGACAGACAACAATCAGTCCGGACCCCAAACAAATCAACTTAAAAGAAAAGTGAATCAAATATTGGTACAAAATATGAATTGATTTGACTGTAAACAGTGTGAGAACACCTCACTGCCATAACTGAGAGCAAACAAAGAAAAACGATGGACAGACGGAGCCTGAACGTCACTGTGTCATCACGGAGATGAAGAGTAGAAAGTTTAGTGTACTAGAGGAAACTAAGTATATGCATCCTGATTGTATCTGTTGGATATTGATTGTTGTGGATGTTAATTCTTATATCTTATTGTACATTCACTTCTTTCATTTCTTATTATTTTGACAGCTTTGCCAACATAGGTCATGCTAATAACAAAGGGGTCAGAGTTCAAAGTTTGACTTTGAATAACTTGTGTCACCACCATCCATTTCCATCTCATGCAGAATGAATGAGATATTTGATTGAGGGTTGTGGAACGTTGTCCCGCTCCTGCTGTGCAGAGTTCAGAGATATTCCGAGGGACAGGAACATGCCGACATACCCGACGGCTCAATCGGGGATGTGTCTGGTGAACAGGGAGGCCACTGGAGAGAAACTGCCTCCAGAAACTGTGTGCAAACCCAGCGACAGGAGGCCGAGCATTGTCACGACGAAAAGTGACATTATGTTGACGGACAGAAGGTGCTAGAATAGGAAGCGGATTCTTATCTCGTTGTCAAGCTGCATTCAGGCGCCCACCGAGGATTTGATGCTGTGTCATCTCTCCATGACATATATCACCCAAGACCACGACTCTACTGTACATGTTGCCCACCACCTGCATGAAAGAGGTTAAATCAGGATTCATCTGTGCAGATGAATACCTCTTCAACGTGCACAACTCCATTGAATTTGTGCATAAGCCAGCTTCTCTAAGGTGGGTCGACTGTCTTTGCAGAGACTCTCCGGTCGCTCAAACATAAGCTGTCAGCTGAGCTGGTCTTAGGCGGTCGCGCAGATGCAACGGGCAAATGTCCCGAAATCTGAACTGGTGTTGTTACACGTCCTGTGTGGGCATGCTGTCGATTGGCCGCGGCGCCAAATTGCTGGAACGGACTTCTAAGGCGGCTTATTGTTGAAAAATGAACATTTACAGCCGCAGCAATTTGCCAAATTGACATGCCAGCTTGCGACATGCCAACTGCCCTCTCCCTGTTGACTTGTGTGACATCTGTGGCATCATGAAGTGACAAATCTGGTGGATTTGTGGTGACCTTTTTAACTCAGCCCATCAGTATTAACACCTGTGTATTGATCAACATCCTGATATACTGCTGGATTATATCGGCAGAAGAAGAAATGCTGGATAACAATAATTGAAGGATAGATAGAAAGGATCTTATATAGTCCACATGTACTCTATCCTATAATAGACGGCCACATACATACATAGACATGTCTGCCTATTTAATGAATCTTCTGATTTATCAACAGCAGCCAGTTTCATGGTTGAGGATAGTTCCACCGTCCTTCTAATAACTAGTAAAGAAGAAGCATAGTAAGAAAATAGTCAATTGTGCAGCGCTGCTGTTGCTTGGAAACAGATTGAACCACATTTTTTTGGATAATTGGAAAGCTGGAAGGCAATCAGAAAGGTGATGGGATTCTTTGACCTTCGAAAAATATGCAATTGTAATAACATTTAATCAACAATGGAGTATTTGCATGCAAATTAAAGGCAGCACATTACTTACACTATCAACTAGGAAAAGAGTCACGCACAAGACGTTGTCTTATGTGCGCTAGCGGTGGTCGTCAGACTATCACATTGTGTTTATTGCAGTTAACAAGCCCTTGAGGCTAATGAAATGCCTTCAGTGGATTCACTTGGCTTAGTTAAGGTCGGTCTTTGTGCCCTTTCAGAATATTGTCTCAGAACAATAGCTTGACTCTGCCTTCAAGATTGCATTCAAGTCTTATAGCTGTATTTGTAGACTGCAGAGACGATTCTCGCTTTTAAATGTTTATTTGTGCAACAATGTGAACAAACCTAACACACACATCTTTCATATTGATTGTTTTTCACAGCAGAGGGGCCCCTTTTTCAGCATAAATATCCATAGTAACACATGCTTTGAAAAGTCATAATAAAATTGGTCTTTACATTGAATCGTTTATGAAAAATATATTATTAATGTACAAAAATCTTGCATATTACAGATGATACAACGAACTGTCTTCTATGAGGCCAAAAAGACGAATGACGTACTACAAAAACACTGCAACGATCCAACACGGTCAGTTAAGATAAAAGTACTGTACAGTAGAAAGACAGAGTCCCTTCTGGTGTCTTATGAGTTTGTGTACTCTGGGATTGATATCTCATCCGCTTCTTGTATTCTGGCCGGTGTCGGCGGACCGACAAGAATGTAATCAAACTCCTGGTGTTGAACCGTTTCGAACACACTTTGCAGTGCGGTGCTTTTAGGTATGTGGGCCGGGTAGTAGTTTTCCCTTCTGGTGTCCCGGGGAAGCGAAGCTGTCTTGGAGAATGTCGACAGATTCGGTCCACAGGCCAGGCTCCTGTTGGGCCTCGTAGCTGAAGGGCTCCAGCATCTGTCTGAGTGTCCCAGCACTTTGCACTCGCTTGTGCACGCCCAGAGACCTGCGGCAACGACAGAACAGTCAGAATAAAATATTCAGCCCGTGTTAAATCAATCATAATATGCCTTTCATGTGAGAAAAAAAAACATCTGTAACATCTGTTTAGCATAGCTTACATCAAAAACAGCAAGAAGAACACATCGCACCATTGCACGGTCTTCAACTTGACTTTTTCTTCAAGCTCTCTATCATGTTGTTGTGACACTCACTGTTTGTCGGCGGCGAATCTTTCTTGTGCACATCCCCACTTATGTCAGAATCACTGTCATTGAAGTCACTGTCCCCTTTCCCGCTGTCCTTGCCACTGATGTGAGGATCTCTGGCTGAGATCGTTGTGAATGAATTACCCTTCCATATTGTTATTGGCCTGACAGCCTCTTTCCCGTATCCCGGCAAGGTTGAATAGCCCTGCAAAGATACAAACGCAATTGCACACCTTGTGAGTCAAGACGGCACAAACTGGTTTTCTGACCAACTATCCATCACCGAAACACAATGACTTACTTTTAATTTACCCTCCACCCCCCTGCTGTTTGACTCAAAAGCGCCTGCTGCCTGCCTCGCATCCTCACAGCCCATCTCTGTCGTGTTGCCGCTGGCCACCGGAGATTTCTCAGGAAAAGGGTGGGCATCAAACACTTTGCCTTTGTGGTTGCCGATCAATGAATCGATATGACCACTCTCCACGTTCTCCACTTTTGGTACGTCTTCTTTTTCATCATACCCCTCCCTGGTGTCTTTCTTCCGGCGGCTGCAAATGGTTGTGATGAGAATAATAGCCAGCAGGAGGAGAGAGCAGCTCCCTGCCAGGACAATGATTATGGCGATGGACATGTCCCATTCAAAGAGATCATTTTTGCCATTTTGAGCCAAGGAGGGCATACTTGGTAGAGTTCCTTCTATGAAATTGAAGTGTATAATGGCCGTGGAGGTGAGCGAGGGGGATCCATTGTCACTGACTGATACGACGACTTTGACATTGTCCGTGAGATCGTACGTCAGCTGTCGGCTCACGTGCACCTTCCCCGTCTCTCTGTCGATAGAAAACCCCAGAGGTCCCCCGTCGATGATTTCATAGGAAAGCTGTGCGTTCACACCTTCGTCGGCATCCGTGGCCTTTATCTGGGTTACCAGGCAACCCGCAGGTGCATTGTTGGGCAGGAAAACATCAGCAGATCCCTTGTAAAGCGGGGGCTCTATGATAGAGGGCGGGTTGTCATTCTGATCAAGTATTTTTAGTCTGATGACAGCTGTGCTGCGCAGCTGTGGTGACCCCCCATCACTTGCTTGGATGTGTATGTCCAGCTGTTTCATGACTTCATAGTTAAAACTTCTCAGGGCATATACAGAGCCAGACACGGAATTGAGTGACACAAACGTGTTCACAGGGGACCCCATGATGACACTGTCCAGGAGTCTGTACGTGATTTTGCCATTGTTGGCCAGATCCGCGTCGGTGGCCTCGACTGTGGCGACATAAGCACCCGGGGCGTTGTTCTCCACCACTGAAACTTCATACACAGCCTTAGTAAAGTGAGGGGCGTTGTCGTTCTCGTCGCTGAGCCTGATGGTGTACTGTGTGATCTTTCTCAGCGGAGGTGACCCAAAATCCTCAGCCATGACCGTCAAGTTATACTCACTGATCCTCTCCCTGTCTAAGGCCGCAGCTGTGACTATCATGTAGCTGTCCTCGTACGCCTGGCGGAGCTTGAAGTGGTCGTGGCCGTATAAAGTGCAGTGGACCTGGCTGTTCACACCCGAGTCTCTGTCCGAGGTGCTGACCAGCGCCACCAGACTGTCCTTGTCCGCCGACTCGCTGATGTACGCGCTGCCCGTCGTGATGGAGGTCATCGGGGTGATGCTGATTTCTGGCGCATTGTCGTTGACGTCTGTGACGTGGATGATGATCTTACACACGGACGGGGTCGGGTTGGGTCCCAGATCGGTCGCCTGCACGTCCAGCTCGTACGTGCGCTTGTCCTCGAAATCCACCGCGCTCCGGAGCGTCAGGCGACCGGACTTACTATCCACGTGGAAAAGTTCTCGGATCTCGTGGGAAACCTGTTTCCCGAACCCGTAGACCACCTCTCCGTTCGCGCCCTCGTCCGCGTCAACTGCGTTCAAGTCCAGGATCACAGTGCCAACCGGTGCGTCCTCGGGCAAACTGACGGAAAAACTATTCTGGTCAAAAACGGGATTATTGTCATTAAAGTCAGTCACCCTGACTGTTATCTTTGTTGACCCCGATCTGAACGGGTTCCCCCCGTCCGTGGCCACCAGCTCCAAAGTGTATGATGACTGAATCTCCCTGTCTAGCTCTTTCATTAGCACCAATTCCGCATATTTAACCCCATCCGCTCTCAGGAGCACATCAATGGTGAAATGACTGTTGACGGAAATCTGATAGCTCTGGATGTAGTTGGACCCCACGTCCGCGTCCGCAGCTGGATCCAGAGGGATATGTGACCCCACCGCTGCATTCTCCGAGATCTCCACTATAGATTCCGTGTTTGGAAACTCCGGAGAGTTGTCGTTGATGTCCTTTATTTCCACTTCTACGTGGATCAATTTGTAGCGGTCTTTGGAGAAATTGACCACATCAAAAGTGATGAGACACTGTGGAGTGTGTCTGCAGATCCTCTCCCTGTCAATCCGCTCCCCGACAGTCAGTTCCCCGTCGCTTTCTCTTACCCTGATGAATGAATCATTGAATTGTTTCATCATCCTGAAATTGGCCTTGGAGGAATAAGACCGGCTCAAGGACATATCCTTTGCAAGGTTGCCGATGACTGTCCCCGATGCGCCCTCCTCATTGGTCTGGTATCGGATAGTATTTCCCTCGGACTGAGCCAGGGAGGCAAATAAAAACTGATGGATTGAGAGTATAAAAATCCAATAAGTTATGCATTGACCACGTATCATCTTCCCCTCGGTGAGCGGCTTCATTGTCTGGGCAGATAGTTCACCTCTGGACTGAGCTCTGCATGCAGCTCCCCGCTTTTTATGAGCTCAACTGTGCAGCGAGTGAAAGTTACTCGCACCTTGCGCGCAGCCAGTCAGACAGACACGCTTGTTGCCTCGCCTTCAACACAGCTCCAAAATCTGCAGTGGCGGGGTTTATACAGCTCATCATGCTAATAAGACGAAGTGTGACCAATCCCTCGCTTTAGAGTTAGAGAGAGAGGAAGAAAAAACAAACACTCTAAGCCTGTTTTTTGAGAGTGCACGTTGAGATGAGTTTCTAAATACACAAATTGCTTGAAGACAGTTCATGCACTGTTTATCGTTTCATGCAGCCCATTACCAAGTGGTGGTTTTATCAAAAAAAAAAGAAAAATATTCCTTCTGTTTGATGTGTAGTTATTGTCTATGGAGTCTTGTGTGTGCGTGTGTGTGTGTGTGTGTGTGTGTGTGTGTGTGTGTGTGTGTGTGCAATTCACTTGCAGGATTGTTTTTTTGGGTGAGCCGAGCAAGGTTTATGGGTTTGACTTAATTATCTAGAGACACATTGGCATGAAAGCATCCTGAGCCGGTCTGAGGGCGGAGGTGGATAAATAGGATAAAATAAATAAATACAGAGTTACATTAAAACCTTCCTGTGAGAGAATCCTGTGAAATGTAAGATATTTTAAGCCTTATTCATCCAAACCTCAGTCTGGATGGGAAACATATACTTTCGTGTTACAGCAGGGGCGTAGCTAAGGAGTCAATGGTCGGTGGGGCAAATCTTCAGGGGGGCTCTGGAAAAAATGAAATCACATTTCCTGCCAATCTTGAATATTATGAACCCAATTGGATGATGTTCTTATCAATTCTTATTTGTTTTTCTATTCCTTCATTATTCTTTTATACATTTTCATGTTTCTTCTTGTTAGTTAGCTAGCAAACGTTAGCTTTAGCTCACACGTGAAGTAGGAAATTTGGTGACTTTGGCGAAAAAAAACGTTATTAACAAGACCGCTAACTGCAGGTAACGTAGCTGTGATGGTGTTGATAGTGTTAACTGATGAGCAATGTTTTGTTTAGTCGTGATTATAAGTAGGTTTACTTATTATTTCAGTGTGTTCTCTTTCACTTTCAAACTTCTTTTAAGCTTCTCCGAATGAGTGGAGGCTTCGACAGAAGAATATGAAAGTCCACAGTTCACCAGACATCAGGTAATAATGTTCATGTGTCCACATACCGGTGTAGTATTTCATCAGTCCGCTGGACACGATAACGCAGCAGCACAATCTATGATCTGAAAAATGGATCACGGAAACCAGCTCACGGATGTTGTTTTGGACGGGAACACGGTGAGCTCACTTCAAAAATATTTGAAATAGCCGATGGATATCAGTATCCTGGTACCTCTACTATTGACTTCTGAGGTTTTGTCTCCAATCCTGACAACTTTTCAATAACCTAAGTATTACCAGAGACACAGTATCATTGAATTCTGACCAAATCTGTGAAATGCAATGAATTAACTGAACTAAATACAAACATAACATTATAAATAAATGAATATGGTTTAGTTTGCACCAAATATACATGCAGGAAGTTGATTCTGCAGAACATCTAGTGGAACTTTATGGTTTGTCCCTGCAGTATAATCATGTTCTTTTGTAATTCTTTGACAATAGAGACTGTATGGTCTATAAGAGGGAGATAAAAGCTGTTATAGCAGCCAACATCTTGATGCAATCACTGGTTTCGTATCCGTCTGTTACTCAGAATGTTTCATCAGATGGTCTCGGAGTCCGGCGTGCTGTGGTTTGAAATGCTAACAATAATGTGAAAACAATAACGCTGACAGTACCAGTAATGGTCTGAAACACGGTGAAGAGCCCACAGAGACGCATTGAAACGGAAGTTAACAACAAGGTCGTGGGTCTATGTTGGAATGAGCTTCTCCACTAATGGAAAAAAAAACAACAACTCAGAAGTTATCACCTTGGGGAACGAAATAATTGACTTCTTCAATCTTGTAATCAGTTTGTCTTACCGAGGCTTCTATTTCTGAAGTACAACGTATAGTTTGTCACATTGATTCACAGGAACAGGAACTTATAAACATGTTTGTCTAACAGAACACGTGTGATTCCTTTATAATAATTGCTCCTATATATCAGTGAGGTACAATAATGTATTTCTTCCACCGCTGAAGAACGAGGGGGATATTTCCATCCGTCTGTGTGTATAATACATTCAAACATTAGTGCTAACATGAGCTGCTTCTGTTGGTGGGTTTTCTTTGTTGTGTCTCTGTGAAGGTCCCAATTGGGTCATGTTTGATGTTGTCTTTAATTTGTCCCCTCATTAAGAGGCTAAATTTGGAGGCGTTCAAATGAGCATGAAAATGTGGAGGAGAAAAAAAAACAGACAGAATAAGTGCACTGACGGAGCTGGTGGCGATACGAGCTGAGGTGTATTAACAACGGGTCCGATGATAGATGTGTAATGTGGATGGTGTTAGCAGTAATGAAGAACTAGCCGAGACTCCGACCGACTCCGCGGTTCTAATTATCTCTGCTGAGGAGATTCAGCTTATTGTTTTGGTTTTGTGATGATGGCTATTTTGGTTTTAGTGTCACAGCTCTCATCAGCATCGTTTCCAGATGCAGCAGGCAGTTGTTTATCAGTGTCGTCGCTTCAAGTTCTGTTGCAGGGCGTCATCCTCGTCCTGCGGTTGCTGAGGAAAGATTCTACAAGGTCTCGTCGTGTGCAGACAAGTTTGTGCAAAGCGGGGGTGTTACGGGTTCCAGTGCATCGCAGGAAATAATAATGTAATGTACTTTAACTGAAGCAAACGTGCGGCTGGCTCATTAAACAGCTTGATAAACTGTTGTTTCTTCATCACCTCAATTTAAAGCCACATGTTACGTGGGCTGTTTTCTGCTTTAATGAGACCAGAGGTGATTATAGATTGAGCGTAGGCGATTCTCTTTGGATTACATTAAACCAGGTCAAATGGTTGCACTGGTAGATGGATTATTGTGCTACAATAGCGCATTAGTTTTTTTAACTGGGACTGAGAAGTGTTGGCGTGTGAATTTATAACAACTAAATGTTTGTTTGTGGTTCAGAACGGCAATTTAGCAGATGGTTGCGGTGTGAAAATCCACTTTTTTTCTGTTGGTGCTTCATTTCCATATTACATTTAATTACGGTGTCTCGTCATCTTAAAGGTTATAACAAATGTTTTTTTGCAGAGACGTGTCTTCTGCTCACTGTGTCTTGTAAAGGGTTCAAACTCTAACTGAGTTTAAGATTAGCAGCGCTTCACAGTTGGAGACGATAATAACTTTGAAAGCAGATTTAATGCAAAAAAGAAACTCTAACACTCAAGCTCAAGGTCACAGACTTTATTCTGCACTCTCCCGGGCTCTGAATTCAAGAGGTTTTTTTTTTAATGTTAATATTTGATTCTTATCTTTGAAGCAATTTATTTAAATGTTTAGATTTGCACCGAAAGGAGTCTTCTGTCAGAATCATCCATCATGAAACAAAAAAATGATGCATGATGTAGATGGAAGATTGTGATAGTGTATTTGTGATTAATGTTTTATAATTGCGTCAAGTGGGGCTCTTTGCATGAAAGTTATTCACACATTATCCGAAGCCTCACCGAGAGAACGGAGGAAACAAGCAGCTAATGGAAAATGTAGGATAGTAAAAAAAAAAAAAACTAGGGAAGATATTTCAAATTTACTGTTGGCCCACAGACACAATTCCATATTTAATGGGATTGTAAATGCATTCAGTTTCAAGGGATGCCTTTGCATTTTAAGTTCTCTAATCACTCTGGTCCATAATATGCCTGAAGAAACGCCATGATAGTCTGCATTTGTGGAGGGCACTTAGCTTCTCGTTCTTTCACAAAGATCAGAAATCAGATGCAAATTACACCCCGGTAGAGCTCGACGCGACGGAGTATTGCTCTGCTGGGAGGACGCTCGCCTTAAAGAACGCAGTATTCCATATCTTTGAGAAGCCATACTGCTTTCTTTTTCTCGCTGCTCTCACTCTCTGCTTCCTGTCACTTCTGCCCGTGTTCACCCTGAAAACATTCTGTTTTCGAAGCCCAAATGTGAGTGTGTGTGCGTTGGTTTCCTTTCAGAATGAAGTGCGCGCGCTTCAAGTACACATATGATCCAATACAACAGCTCCGCCATAAATTCTTTCTCCAGTTTGATTCAACTCAATCTTATTCATATAGCCCAAACTCACAAATTTCAATGCCTCAATGGGCTTTACAGCCTGTACAGACGTCCTTTGTGCTCAGTCCCTGGGCTTGAGTGAGGACGAGATACCAATGTTCAACGAGCTATACCTTTAAGTTCGTGATTAGTATCGAGGTTGTAGTTTCCAGCGGCGTAGCATCATATAAAGTGGGTGCTTCTAATATCTTAGCAACCTCATTTACATTGAACAGGTGTACCTAATAAACTGGCCAGAGTGTTCAGTGGGCTAAGACTGCATAGACCAACTGTTCCCAGTCTGAGAATGTTCATCCTCTTAGTTGTTTAGATATCTGCAGCTTCCCTGAGAGGGATCCTGTCTTCAGTAAAGAACCTTCTCCTGCGTCTCTCCGCCCGCCTTCATCCCCCATCGGGCTTTTTGACAAATCATCACAGGCCGTTAGGAAATACTTATCGCCGTATGAAATGTGCGCTTAACGGTTATGTGCCGTTCCTGTGTTATTTTTTTTTTGTGCGTGATCAAATCACGTGTAGCACGCCGTCCTTTATGACGCCGTTTGCGTGCAATAATGACGCTTTAATGTCAGTTGGCAAAAAGGGGAAAACTGCAAATCAGCACGAAGCTAAATCAGGTACTGAGTGGGACAGACGGCCCGAATCTATTCCTGGATTACTAAAACCACAACATGACTGGGAAGTTCCTGAAGATTAGATTGTTTTGCAACATGCCAGGACGGAGCTATAAGATACAGTATGTCTCTTTTAATGTGGACTGAGAGCTGAATCTCATGTGTGCATGCTATGATAAATAAATGTTATCATCCTGCAAATCCTCACATTTTTCTGACATCTTCGTTTTCGTTTATTTTATTGCTCGGATTAAATCAAACGTACAACTGAACAATCGACTGTGGATGACTGCGGCGCTGATAAGGCTGCGGAGCCGGTTGGTTGTTTTAAGTTAAAGACAACTGACTGGAAATCATTTCAACCACGCTGTCTCTTTCTCTTAGATTGTCCGCGTGTTCTGTCGGTGTTCTGTGTTATTGGTTGTGACACAGCCTACCACTGCTCTCATGTTTGAATGGTAAATGGAATTAAAGCCTGGTGATTGTCATTGCTTAGAACAAAGACTTGAACTACAACTACAAACGGGGGGAACAGGCAGCTTTGCCACCTACATTTGGGTGATCATATGTTCCTTAAACGCCTCACACCTTCATGCACATGCACTTTTATGCCTTCATGCATGCAACATAAGCTTTTTCCACACCTCTCACACCTACCGAGTGCACCTTTCAACACCACGGATGGCATGAAAGCAGCATTTGTTTTGTCCGGGTACTATAACGAAAGAAAAGAGGTAAGGCACCTGCAGCTTTTTCCCCCCCAAAAAAAGACCTGCTTTCTCTTCAGCATGGCAGCTAACCAGTCGACACACTCGCATTTTGTGTTAGACAGGAGCCGCCGCCAGCGCCGCAGCCTATGATGCTGCCCTGCAAGCACTTTTACACAGATACTACACAATACCGCAATCTACAATCCCACCCCCAGCGTGCGATTTTAGACGGTACGCCAGCTTAGCGCAACCACAGGCCTGTCGTGTAACATAATAGCGTTGGCACCAGTATATGTTCCATACATTTCATGCAGAAGTGGGAAGCCCTTTGTACTCCGGCGTTGAACAGGATGTGTAAAAGGGGCTTATGACAAATAGGCTAACATACCTTGTCGACGGCACATTTATTTATTGCGACAGACAAATCTGTGAATTCAGACACGTGATGCGTTGTTTAGGTTTCCACATAGTAAGAGCCTGATTCTAGTCGTCACTGTGCGATTGCCAGTAAGCTTGCAGTTACCGTTTCCTAGCAACCTGGCTATTGTACGGCACAAACAACGAGCGCTGTTCGTACTTAATAATGTTATTTGTGGAGTTATTGGTGAAAGAGTTTACCAACGTTGTTGCGACGGGGTCCCGGCTACCCTCCCACTTAGCTACGTCCTTTGTCTCTCTGTGGTACGTTCGTTGATCTGGTCCACATAATTGCCCTATTGTACTGCCAGAAGAGACACAACAGGGATTTACCCGTCGCATGAGAGCTGTGTTTAAACCTGCCGAGCAGAAAGGTCGCCGCTTCTCTTCAACAGTCTTTGAAAAACGTTTTCCACACCAAGGGCATAGATCAGGACATTAAATATCTGTGCTATATAAGAGAGACGGGAGAAAAAAAAGACTGTCTGAGTTCCGCAGACGAGATATGAGAGGAGCTATAGATCGTCTTATTATGGCGCCGTTGAAATACATTCTTCAAAAACAAGCTTTTAAATATGGACTGCGAACTCTCAGATGGCCGCGGATCCCACAGGCAACATCAGATCTTTTTGTTCTGAAGACACTCTCTGCTGATTAATTCAAACATCAAAATAAAACTCTGGTGTTTTTTTAAGCGAGAGTAAAGCCTCCAACGTCACATGGGGGGATTCAAACCCCACCGGATGTCTTAAACTCAGAAAGAAGCCGGCGTTATGTTTTATTGATTCTTCTCCTGGAGTTTGGAGACAATAAGGAGGGTGAATATTTCATTCCTCTCTCTTCATGTTTGGACTGATAGCTCCATCCCAGTTTTCAAGGTGTCTCTCCAGACGTGTCCCTTTGCAGACATAAACAATGTTATTAGATGAGCCAGACGAGATTCAGAGGGAAATTCAATGCTTGAAGCTTTCGGAGGAGCCCTCTGACAGTACATGCTGGCAATTCAGACTGTCATGCTTCATTGTTCATTGGGTAATATGGTTGTTGTTTGACTTTGAATGTTTCCGTAGAGCTTATACACTCACTAGTCTCATTTTTGCAATATTGTGCATGTAAATGAGAATTTATGTTTTGGAATTAGGTGGAACACTACGGGTTTTTGCATATTGAGGACGGATCAACTTAAATATGTACAGTAAGTGCGAGGCATTGTAGAAATTTAGGTCATCTTTCCCAGGCGGTGAGATGTTCTCCCTTTGTGTGTGTGTTTAAAGAGGAACCAGTGTTATGTGCGTGCACACACGGGGGGGGTTGGGGGGGTCATATGTGTAATGCGGTGAGACCATCATTCCTCATACAATGCAGATGGAGGCAACAGCTTCAACATTTTTCCCGTTTTGCTCCTCATGTTGTTTTTCGCTGCGAGCGACACAGTGTTAGAGGCATTGGCTTCGCGGGACTGGATGAGGTATAATTATGCAAATTGCATTCAAAGAAATCAGCAATAGCTCATGTGGAATGGATGTGTCAACAAGGTGTCCACATACACTGTGAGAATTTGCTAATTGAACATGACACCGTTTTCTCTCTCAACACACGGGCACAGTGAGGGATTTAAAAAAAAAAAAAAAAAGAAGATACTGTGGTGAATATTGTGTTGCCAGCTGAAAAAATAATCTTCTTGGAAAAAATAGGCTTTCGATTTGCCAGTGGAAGTGTAAGAAAAAATTGCCCTCGAGTTCACTACAGGACTATTCAACTTTGTACATGTTGTTGACATGTGTGTAATGAAAGTGCCTGAACTTCAAACAGCGTGTCCGCACAGCCGCCTCTCCGATGCCCCGCAACACAAAAAAAAAGGGATGATTTATCACTGTGGTTATTTATCTGGCCCACTAAAGGCTTGAATTCTATGTGACAGCGAGAGCAGATAAACTACTTTACTCCGGTGTCTGAAAAGCACTGTACCTGAAAAGCAAAGATTAATCGTGTCCATCAGGAACAATAGAATTTGCCCCCTTTTTCTTTATGTGCCATCTTTCGGTGTTTGCGGACGACCGCTCGCTATCTTTTGTGATATTTCCAACATGGCGAGAGAAAAAAAAAGAGACAAGGGTTGGTGGAAGAACTGAGTTACATCTGCCTGCTCTGTGGTTGTATTTGAGGCGTGGGTGAAGCACTGAGACAATTAATGAAGGGGAGACAAAGAGAGCACGTGAGTGACACATGCGCACTGTAAAAAGGGATGAAAAAAAAAAAGCGGGTTTTTGAAGTTTTCCTTGTACTCCCCCTCCTCTTGTGTTTGCCCAAGATGAATTGGCTTTTCAGATTTAAGAAAGTGCATGACTGAAATACAAAGAGGGGCTCATCTATCAGCCCCTGAATAGTGAGAGAAAATCCTACGGCTGTGTGGAGGAGGGGTGGGCGGCGGAGGAGAGGTGTGTTGTTGGTCTCTGATTAGACCCTGGGCAAGTTCTACAGAGGGGCTTGCAGCGCAAACATCAATCCTCTCTTCTTCTACTTGAAATCCTTTGAACCACTTGAGACAATTTCTTCACTGTAAGCCTCCTTTAAAGGTTTTTCCTTTATCAAATGTGCCAGCATAAGTGATCACTTATTGCAGCTTGGTTGTTTATTATGTAAAATTAACTTGACACAGGGAAACTCGGGTGCTCCAGGAACCAGCCTGCACTTCCATCACTCAGATGCAAAGCGAGTGAATCTTTAGATGTGGCTGCCGGAAGAAAGAGTCTAAACACTGAATAGAGAAAATACCTATAAATTTTAAAAACGGCCTGCCTTCCCCTCTCAACACACACACGAGGAGAGCATAGCCAATTACACACCGAGCAGCATAATAGAAAGCTTTTATACCGTTTCTGGGGTGTCAGGATCTTAATTTTTGATGCTCCTCCGTGTGCATCCGGAGTGTTTGGCCTCTCCAGGAGTGATAAGAGGTAAACACCGAAAACCAATAACTGTCAGCTGTGCATTAAATCAAACCGACGTGTCTCCACAAAAAGGTGTGGCCATGAAAGATTAACCGGTGGATTTCGGTGCTCTAAATCTCAACTGATGATCTGTGTTTTTGTGCTTTGGTTGCAGCGTGGATGCAAAGACACCTCATGCATTAGATTAAAAGTATTTGCTGTGATGCAGTTGTCTGATTCCTATGTTCCTATGCTGCATGCAAGTCTGAACGTTCACCTCGAGCTCCTCTTGTACAACCTCTGAAAATCACGGCTGAGTTCTGTGACCCATGGGTCCAAAGATTTTATGGGCTCAGTCAGTCTCCGCTGGTTCCCGGGTTCAAGGAAGCTGATCCCGACCGAGTGCGAGTGACATTAACTCCCTGTGAGTTGTTGGTAAGATATTAAGGGATTACAGCACTATGGGTTACTGAGAACGCTCTGTCAGATGCAGACGTGCCAGACAGGTCTTCCTTAGATACCGCGGTTCTCATCAAAATGTGCCTATATGGCAGATCTAGAAATGCACGGTGAAACAAGAGAAGAGGAGCCTCATTGCCCTGACACATGTAGGTCTTAGCTTGACGTGGTCTACGGAGAGCAATCACACATAGATTGGGGGAAAGGTGCGGCGAACTTAAACATGTCAGCCGATCTCAGACGTGTGAAGCAACAGAGTACTTCAGCACCGCTAGCGGCTCATGGCCTTGGGCCTTGGGCTGTCGGAATCTTAAATTCACAGTTCAGAGCACACCCGGAGATGGAGACGTGGAAAACCCTTGATGCCCTGCGCAATGAGGCCATTTCATAGCAGAGCACGGCAGTCTCTTGCTGGTGTTGAAGGGAGAGGAAAGGCACTTTGACAGGTCACTGAAGAATTTATTTGAAATGTCTTGTGGTGTTGAGAAGATTTGCATGCTCTTCAAAAAGCTACGGGGGGAAATATTGGAGGGCACACAGATATGAATTTATAAAACCCGTCCTCTCGGCTGCTAGAGAGCTTTAGCAACACGTCATCCCAACCGATGATGATCAGCCGGCGTTTTCACAAAATCTTGGAGGATCTTGTTTGTACCTGAATTGTCAATTTGATCATGCACATCTCGTCTGACAGTCCGTCCACACAGACTAAGCAAACTACACAGTTTCCGTAGTATCTCGCTGTGCACAGCAGTTTGCAGGAAAACATGCGACCAAGAGAGAAATGCTGAACATGAGGGGGCATCAGAGGAAGTGATTTGGGCTGACAAGAGACTTCTCCTGCAGATTTATGTTTTACGGTGACAGGCTGTGACAGTATCCACAGTGCACAGGTAAGAAGAAGCAGTGGGAACATTTGCTTTTGACCGTCGGAACACGTGTTTTGTCACAAAAACACCAAGAGAAAAAGACTCCGTGGCTTCGTTTGTCGCAGATTTCAAACATCCGTCCTGCTGTTCGTTCTCGTCCCAGGGTCTTCAAATAGTTACACCGTCTTTGATACCAAAGGTACAAGGCGCACTTTGGTATATGAATTAAAGCAGTGGGATGCCCATTAACTCCAATGTAAAGCCGTTCCCATAATCATTAGACGCTTAGAGCAGCAGCTCCGCCGACCTTGTGAGTGGCGCCGCCGCCAACCTGAGAAAAGTGTGTCTTTTAATCCCGACCTTGATGTTTCTCCTACCCAAACCATTCGCTTTGTCTGTGTTAAACTGACCAGACACAGCTCACCCATGAGATAGATGACAGTTAATTAAATCTGTGGTGCAAACAGAATTGATAAATGCCATTTAAAACACTTCCACAGAGATGGAGACGGTGCCGTCGCTACCCTGGATTATCTTTACGAACCAAGGAAAACCCGACTTGGGTTTCCTCCGTGTACTCCGGTTGCCTCCCACACACCAAACATGCAGTCGGATTAATTGCAGACTCTTAACTGTCCACAGCTACGAGTGTGAATGGACAAGGCCGCCTGTCCATCACATCGCTGACACACACAGAGACGTGTGTGTCAGCTGATTGACAGGCGACCTGTCCAGGGTGCGAGAGGCGGGATTGTCAGCCGGGATTAGCTGCCGTTCTCCTACGAATAATTGACGTTTAATACAGTTCATGAAGAAAACCCGCTGTGCAACTGGATTTAATATGCAGTATATCTGTTTGAGTGGTGAAATCAAACCTTATGTGCCAACTAGAAAGTGGAACGCTCTCCTCTCAGCTCTCCTTGTTCATTAAAACATGAGTGACAATCAACATGACTCGTTTATTTGGTGGAGGCGTTCATAAACATGTTTTTGTTGGTTTATTGTGCGGTGATTCTTCAGACTGCAGCGATGCCTCGAGGGCTTGCAGACCTGTGGCTGCCTGAACTGGGTGAATATCTGTGAAAGAGACAGTATGTACAAGCCAGAGGGCATGAGAAATAATTCACTATAATGCTGTACTCCTGTCTAACTGTCACGGTCTTTTATTTCCAGTCCGCGGCATATTATAATCTGCGGGATTGTTTTTTAAGCATTGTGGATTTGTTAATGATTCAAGACCTGTTCGTCTGCTGCCTTTTTAATTGTGGCAGAAGGAGGGTTCACCGGGGACGGTGGGACGGCTACGGCACATGGTGTTTACTGAGAGGGACACGGGGTCAAGTTAGGTCAAACACTGCAGGGTGATTTAACTTTTAAACTTCAGTCAGGTCCACTGCAGAACCTAAAGATGTATAATTTTCAGTTATTGAATCAAACTGCTTCTCCTTAACCTTTGATACGGCTGTGTAGATGCTCTCCTTGTGGGTTCATGTACAACATTATGTAGAAGCCGTGTATACGTGCATGATGTCGCTGGCTTGGTCCTGCATGAGATGTTTCTTCAAACCGACTCACAGACGCACAAAGGTTAATTAGGCACAGGTGTGCATCGTTGACCCGCCGGATCCCCGGCAGCTCTTTGCCAAGCACGGTTTGTTTCCCGTTGGTCTTACAGCTTCACAACTCCAGCTCCGAGGAAAGGCTGCGGCGGCCAATGAAATCACTCGCGGCAGACATTGGACGTTCTCCAGAACAGCACCAGTACATAAACCACGTCTGTAGGACGTTGCTATAGACACGTCTCTTTGGTTGTAGCCAACGTGATGTAAAATCTGCTCAGTGTTTGTTTCTGTGAGACCAAGCAAACATTTTAAATCCTCTCCCCCATTCACTCAATTCCTCATCTAAAACACCAGTTAATTTAAACTGGAATGTTTTCGTCTGGATGTCGACAGCTCTTTTTCATCTTCCACTTTATACGTCTGCGCTATTGATTGCGACGCCACGGCCGCGCAGCCTACCGGGTACCGCTGCTCCGCTAACGTGAGCGGTACAAAGAGGAATTGATGAGTAGTTTTTCTGGAAGCCCCGAGCTGTAGAATGATGGTTTAAATATTAAACTCAAAAACATAAAACAAACGTCCTTTTGTTCCGTCTGTGTTATTGAATATATTCATATGGGCTACGCTGTTAACTGGTGCAGGAGAATCAAAAGTTTATAAATGATGATTTGAAGGGAGCTGCTTGTGTTTCCCTGTTAGGAGGTGAACAGAAAGGCCTTCCGTGCCGATTATTGTTCTCAGCCTTGCACTAATGTCTTCAGGGCTCTGCATGTGGTCAAGGACAAAACAGTCTATGCTAGTCTATTCTCCGACGTGTATTAAATATTTATTCCAGTGTGTGAGGGGAGTCATTCTGCTTCTCAAGCGCTTCTATTAGGTAACTCACAATGGAAAGAGTTAACAAAAGCAGTCGCTACTCTTGAAGAACCCAGATGCACTCTGCTGTCACCTGGGTTTCAAAATAAAAGTTGATCTCATTCCTGCAGACGGACTGACCCTTGCTCTTCTCCATATTAAAGTAACACATTATGCATTCAGCTCGCACTACGGCGGAAGAAATTGATTGCATGCGGGGGAAAAAAAAAAAAAAAGAAGCCGTGCAGTCGAGAATACATTTCTATCGCGCTTCTTGCGAGGATTGTTTGCACATCACATGTAAACACGTCCGACGTTTAAAACAGATTTTAGAAAACAAATCATGAACACACCTACATTTCCAGATTTGTTTAACAGCGTGTTTCAGCTCAAGATTCAACATACTAATTAGCCCCTAGGAGATCCATCTAACAGTTCTTTTTTTTTTTTCAGATTTTTAATCAGTCTAATTTCTCTCTCAAACACACAGACACGTTCAGTGCCACACACACAAAGCCTCTGTTTGCATAATGTGCTCACTGTCTGCTCCTCTGAGACTAAGCACTGTTTGTGCATCCCTGCATCTATGTGTGTGTGTGTGCATGTGTGTGTACGTGCGTGCATGCATGTGTGTGTGTGTGTGTGTGCAAGAATGAGATTGTTCAAGTTCATTTGTACGTGTATTGGGAAATAGGTCTCCCCCACCCCCCCAAACCTTACTCTCCTTAGTCTGCTGCCCTGGCTGTGGCTCCACTATGATTGCTCTGATAATGCAACCGAAAAAAAAAAAAAAAAACACCTTCTGCCAGACTGTTTTCCCCTGTTCTGTTATGGAAATGAGATTTTCCATCTCACTTCATCCTCAGTACTTAAATACCTCTTTGCCGAGAATAGGACTGTCTAGCCTGTTAACACATTTCCTCCCCTACAAGTGCTTTGTTGTTCTGCAAAGATTGGCTGAATTTGAGCTTTTTCTGCCATCACAGAGAAATTACATTCTCTACAAATTGTGTCAAATGTGAACTGTCGGATGAGGCGCACGTTTATTGCTCTCTAAATCACAGTTAGTGTTTGTTGTCTTGACTGCTGGAAAATCCTATTTGCATTCATCAGGAAGTCAGATCGTATTGTCTTCTTCATTCACTGTTCCACTCAGACACGCTGTGAGTTGGATTGTGATTCATAGTAAAATTTCCCCCCAACCGCCAAAAACAACATTATGTATTGTAGCTTTCATAATGCACTTCTTAAATTGCTTTTTTTTTTTTTAAAGGGCTTCACCAGGAAATGTAACATAAGACAAGATTGGACCAATAAATGGGGGATTAATGAAATGATAGGAATAAAAGCAATAAAACATATGTGTCCAGGGTGATCTCATGAGGAACCTTGAATGATTCCAGCCCTCATATGTTTAGCATACAGGACACCGGGTGATAAATCTGGGAGCTGCACCAATCACCAGCCCTCCCATCTAAAAGATTTACAGCTGCGTGTGTGAGTGGGGGCAAGGTGGTGGTGTTATCAAGGAGTTCAACTCACAACACTGAGCATCCCAGCATGCAGTAACAAAACACGCCTACGAACTTCTTTACCTGCTGCGTCTGCAGGCGGGGCTGCAAGTGGTTGTTAAAAAAAGAAAAACACACAGAATAGGAAGATTTAATAAAAAAATTATAGACGCAGACTTAAAAAGCCAAAGAAAGCTTGGAAAGTATGTTGAGTCTTGAACAATGAGGAGAAGCTGATAACATCTTAACCGGTTTCCTCAAGCAGATGTCATTGATTCACAATGTGAATTGATTTAATACTAAAAAAAAAAAATCAATTAAGCTAATCTGTTATTTACAGCACAAAAAAAAAACAGCTACGGGGGAAATACAGCACAGCTGGATAAAGGATGTCTTAATCTGGGATAATTAATAACTCGTCCGCCACAAAACGCTAATTTGGTTTTGCTTTGGAGAGCGTTGAATCTCCTCAAATGTACATCAACACTATTCTTTATCAGGCCTTGTTCTGCAAAAGCACAGAGCTGAGATTCCTTTTTACGAGAGCTTACAGTGTTCTATTCATAGAGCCCTTTGGAAATAGCAAGCATTCATAATGGGGCTGGGATCTGATTAACCTCCTCGCTTGCCGGCACAATGGCAGGCTACCCCGAGACTCAGCCCCTAATGGAGTCCACTATCACCAAGCGCACACCAAACATTCTTCGCACCGCAGGACTCGACGACCAGATTTGAATCCCTTAACCCGCCTCTGCACTCGGCGCGCAGCAGGGAAACAAAACATCCTCCAAGCCGATGCCCCTTAACATTAATCTATCTCTCTGCTCCACTCGTGTGCACACACACACACACACACACACACACCCTAGGCACCCTCTTAAGTGCCTTTGTTGCAAGTTAATATTCCTAATTGTAGACTCGTGTGTGTGTGTAGAGGCAGAAAAGCAAGCGAGTGTGTCTATAAAGTCTGTGGATATATTTTTAATTAAGCACTTTTTTTTTATATAATGGAATTAATTGTAACTGTGCAGACTTGTATTTAATTTGTAAAGATGCATTTTTGGGATACTTTAGGTGATACAAAATAACACATGTCACAATTGATTGTGAAGTAAAAACACTCTGACATCACGTTTGATTGGTGTATTTCATTGTGTTTGATAATTACCTGCTTTCCTCTCATATGACTTGAACCCATTATGAGCCTTTTTCAAACGTCTCCCACCTCAATGTTGCCATCTCCTGGCCTAACAGGATTAAACCACGCAGGCTTTTTTCTGTTGTCGAGCAAACGGGCAGCTTTTTGCCAAATATGACAGAGGGAGTGATCACACCCCTCAGTGGCCAGTTGGCCCAACAGTCCTCCCCCCCCAGTGGACCGCAAGGACCGGGCAGACTGGTACCTGGGAAGGAGCCAGTCCTGCGTCTGACAGCCAGCTCCTGCCGAGCCTAAGTGTCATCTGCACCTGCCAATGGGAAGCAGTTGTCACCGATCAGATAATGGCTGAGAGGAAATTGCTTCAAGGATGTGACATTCTCGCATGGCAGTATGGAGATGTGAAATATATTCAAAGAGGGAGAAGGAGGAAGGAGGAGAGGGACCCGGTCCTTGAAAAAGGCGCAAATTAGTGCCGACAAACACATGCAAGGTACAAACACATTTTTATGTGCACACGAGCAAGGAGTCTAACTTTAATCTTCCCTGCTCTGAATACAATTACAGGGGAGAATGAAATTATTCACAGTCTTGGACTTCCGGGCGAATTCTTATTTGGCTCACCTGATGTTATAACTGCCATATAAATCCTCACTGCACTGACACGGTTTTTTTTAACACTGTAGTATCCTGGTGACCGATTCACGTTGAGGATGGTTAGGGATATGTCAAGTCGGATACGAGCACGCAATCATCACATAGAGGATATCACGGGAGGTTAATGCGAAGGCCTGCTGATCTTTCGTGGCCCTCGTTCTTGTAGCTCGAGGCAGTGAGATTCAATATGAGGCATGAAATGTGAAGCAGTCATCATCATTTTATTGAAACCCATAGCGGATCTTTTACCAACAGAGAGGGGAGATTTTAAGTAGGAACCAATTGTTTGGGGCACTGTTTCCAGGTCTTTTGCTCTAATAAGCTGGTTACATCATCTGCTTGGACTAAATGCATCATTAGTAGATCTGGTAGAGAAGCTCTGGATTGTTATTGCCTGCAATACATCCAATGACAACATGGCAAAGGTTCGCCCTGTAGATGGCACTCTCCCCCTGGTTTCAATCCAAACACTTAAAGGGTCGACTCCCCATCTCGGAGTAAATCCTGTTTCCTTGTTTGTCAATATAATTCTTAAGCAGGTATTTTCCGAAAGTCGACTTTCTGAGGTGGAATTTCGCCTTTTCTTTATGGTCAGAGCTTATTCAGAAAATGTGCATGCATAATGAAGTGCTAGCAATCGTTTTCAGGCAGCGAGCATTAGTTACACAGTGGGGAATGGTTGGAGTTGAGTGTGGGTAGAGGAACCTCCGCCAAACATGATTTGTCTCTGAATACTAATGCCTCTTTTGATCTGCCTCGGCTTTTATGAGATTTAAACAACAAAATCTGTCTTCCCAAATTTCTTAATAGACTCAGCCTTCTGTGGCCAACATGGAGAAATCCTAGAAACATGTTTACACGGCATCCATATTAATGTTCTGGATTTGTTTAAAACATGTAGAGTCCACTGAGATCTAATTACAGGCAAGCCCTGTATTATTCATGCTTGGCCCTAATAGACTAATTAATTTACCATAAAATAGTGGGGCAATTTTATGATTTTCTTATGTTATGCATTTATTTCCATAATTGATCTTTGTTTTACAAATATACCTTTTTAAGTTGCCCCTCACTCTCTTTCTGCACAGCTAAACTCAGTAGCTGTGCAGAAAGAGACTTCATTCACAGTGCAGTGATCTGAAGGGTTTCAGAGATGAGGCAAAAACCACAGAGAAGGGGGGGCGGGGGGGCAACAGGATGCAAACAACAATTAAACCTAAAAACATCAAGACTACAATGTGATTTATTTGGCCCTAAAAGCTATTTAGGAGCATATTGCGACAGAATGTGAGGTGTGATTAGGAGCAGTATGTTAAACATTTGGCCAGCAGTAATCAGTTGGAGGGTTGTGAGGATGAGCTCCGGTCGGGGGGTTATCTGTGCCTGTAGCGCCGCAGGAGGTGCCAAAAGCAACAGAGAAGACCACCAGCCAGTCTGAGTGGCTTGCACCTCCGCAGCTGCTGCTCACATGCTTTCCACCCTCTTGTCTCACAGAGGGCCACCACCAACCACAGGATAATCTAGTTTTATCTGCCTTTCAGACACCCCAAATGGCCCCGAGATCAGACGCTCCACATGACCCTCCTGGGCAGCCGGTGACATGTATACCCCCAGTTTATTTGAGCACCTGAGGTCAAAGTGAGATGTGGAAATTGATAAGGGGGCCTTTGAAACACATCTTAATTGAATAAAGTTAATCTGGGTCATGAATACAAGTGTGTCTGTCATTAAGTGGGTTGTAATGCTTCCGGAAGATCCCATGCAGATATTCAGCAGCAGGTTGTGCAAAGAAATGTTAGAATAACAACATATTTACATGTTATTTATCAGACCAGTACAGACCGGGAAACAGAGTCAGAATTCAAAATGAAAATGCATAGTTATTGTTGTCTTTAGGGACTCGAGGCGAACTAAGACTCTCATGATTAGAATAAGAATGAAATCGATAGGTTATGCCGATGCTGTTTATATATATATATATATATATATATATATATATATATATATATATATATATATATATATATGTTGTTATTTGTTCCCATGTGTTTGCCAGGGAAACAAATACATCTTCACTATAAAAATAAAAAATCTGAACTTTTTAGTCTTTCAGCTTTCATCAAACTCACTAATCATAAAAAAAAAGTATAAAACAACCTTTAATATAATCTCCTTCCACATGGCAAAGCATCCTCCTTATCGGCTGATAAGTCGATGCATCCCGAGTTATTTAGGTTCTAAATTATTCCGATATGAGCTGAGGGGAGATTTGAAACAACAACTCACATCTCATGTTGTGATGAGTTTTAGATTGGATGCGTCTTTGAGAGGAAGTGCTTATTATGAAAGACAACGGGATGATCCGAGTCAAGTGAACCAAACAGATGACTTACATCCAGTCGAATCTTTGCATTTAGTAAACAATAAAATTATGTAAGATCCACCTGATATACTTCGCATCCTACCAGGAAGAGGAGTCTTCAGAGCGGAGGTGACTTGCATTACCTCGCTCGTATTGTTTATCTGATTTCTCCTCGATATCGGGAAAAAAAACATCCGTTTAAGACGTCTGAGTGTCTCCTGAAGCTTCGACAATCACATCGGCTCACAGAATTTCCCTCTCGAACCCAAACGGGGTGAAACATCTCTCTCTAAAGCGATATGCACGTTAACGTCTGCACATCACAACCGCCATTAAGCAAATCATGTAACATAACACAGCGGTGATGTCATTTGTAATGCTTGTATGTTTTGCTGTCTTGTTTTAAACCAGATGTTTTACGACCTTTTGCACTTGCAGAATGCTAAAACTGCTTGTTTTAATAGTGTTACAATACAAATAGGGAGCTTCAGTAATAGTAGTTATAGTTAGTTAACACATTTAAAGACAACAAACGTATTAAATACATATATTTTACCCAACATTCTGGACTTCCTTGTATCTTACAGAATCTCCTGAGCACTGGAAACCATAAAAAAGGAGAGATGGCTGACAATTTTCTAGCAGTGGGCGACACGGTGGCTGTTATCCAAAAGGTGGGCCTCTGAGACATTTGCTCCCTGTGGCATATGCCAGGATTACTGCTCCCAGAGTCAACAAATGCTTTCCCTGCCCTCCTACTTGGCGCTGCTGTGGAGGAGGCGCAATCTTCCAACGGCCTTCAACTAATGTCAAAGCCTCATTTCTAGCCATCGTCGTCATTAACTGTGACGCTGGCTGCCAAGGAAAGATTAACTATATTCCTCCCATTAATTAAAATCACCTCTGTAAAAAAAAAAAAAAAAAACAGATGGCCAAAGCCATTTATCTGCTGTAATGCTCTTACTGTCACCACACACGTCTTAATCACGCTGTGATCTGCATTAATCACCTGACTTAAGTGACAAACAAGTATCGCTCCTGTGTTAGCCGGTGTTTGTTTGCGGTGGGACCTCTGCTGACCTTGTAGCGATGCATTGATTAGAGAAATAGGCCATTTTTTCCCCCTCTCTCTCTCCATGTTGATGCAGCGAGCTCCAGCAAAACACCGGTTACAGCATGAAATCACCAACGAACAAATTAACTGCTCACCTGCACGGCTGCCGCCGGAATCACTGGGCTGTAATTTTAGCCTGCAATATTTTCATCTACAGCTGCTTGTTGTTACCTCGCAACATGAAGTGGTAGGTGCGTGAGACATTTGATAAGATTAAAAATGTAATCCTCTTAGTGGCAAACAACTAATTTGGCTAATAATTCTGTATTACTGACAGACTCCTCATAGCCATTAAAATCCTAGATTTCGACACCCAGCCAGCAGGGGACTGTTGTGCTGAAAGGCTTTGTGTGTCTGGTAATGGCAGGAAAGTAACTTATGCTTGATCCCCCTCTGGCTCAGTGTTCATATGTTCTGCATGATCTCGTTATTAATACACACAGTAGAGCGAATGAAAATATCCTGAAAATAAGTAGATTATTAGACGGAGATGATGTCAGGTTATTCCTCGTTAACGTGCCACAATGATGTCGCACCTCCAGGATCAATGATATAAGCTGTAGTATAGCTAATACAACATGATGCTTTAACGATCAGAGGGGAAATTCTGCCGTTGATTTGATGCATTGCGATGTGAAGCTGCTGCAGCTTTCCGATGGGACACTATAATCTGTGTCTCTCTTTAAGGCCAGTTTATGATACCAACATTTCTGTTAAGTTTCATTTATACTAAAAAGAAATCAATGCTTCACATTAAGCAGCTTGTATAAAACCCCTCACCTCGCTCTGACACATTATCATGACTGTCTTTGTTCTCCTGGGCTCCGCATTGTGTGCTTCGTAACACCTTCCTGGGGGCTCAGACAGATTTAACCCAAACATTTGCGAGGTGTCAAGAGGCCCTTTGAAGGGCCATAGCTGCCTTTTAATCAGCAGAAGCTAATCACCCATATGGCTGACAAAGGTCTGGTTGACTCAGGCTCTTCTGTTGGCACTTTGGGAACCCTTTGTGCTGATATGGAGGTGTGAGGTGGTGTT
>CAAKHC010018904.1:199678-227247 GCA_901007825.1 Macroramphosus scolopax
GGGGGGGGGGGGGATCCCTTCAATACGCTTCATTCTCCTGACGTCTTTCTTCTTCTGGACTTCTAAAGCCTCAGTTTGGGTAAATTGAGCACAGTTGAGTATTTCTAACAATAAAGGTTTGTTCTGCAGACACAGAGGCAAAACGATGTGTGTGATTAACATTGTTGATCTCCCAGAAAACAACATTAATTGAATAGCATCGTCTGACTTGGTGGGGTTTCCCTCCCCAGCAGTCTGAACTGATACGACGATGCTGCTGCACAACACAGAGGAAGAAGTCCGTCTGTCTCCTAGTCTGACTGATGTTTGCATGGGTTTATTTAACTGAGGGGGAAATGTTGCAATAACTATTTACAATTTCAAGAAGATAATTTTTCGGTGAATCTGTGCAAGTATAATAAAAAGGTGCATATTCATTTCTTTCTTTTCTGGTTTCCTACTTTGCATGTTCCACTGCTGTTTAACCTGCGAGGGAAAATAACTAAATATATTAACTTCATCACTGTAGTTCAGTTGGTTTGGAGGTACTGTAGTGATTTGTTTAAATATTTCCATTTTCGGACGTATTACACTTCCACTTCATTTCAGAAGAAGCTATTGTGCTTCTTTAATCTATTTCAGATATTAAAAAGTTGTGATGGAGAAATACAATTGACATCAATATAACTAACTAACTAACTAACTAACTAACTAACTAACTAACTAACTAACTATAAACTACTATAAATAAATAAATAAACACATTCATTTTTGTTATTACAAACTCTATGTTTTAATTTATATATGTATATATTGCCTCCTAAAATAAATAAATAAATAAATAAATAAATAAATAAATAAATAAATAAATAAATAAATATACTTTTTCATGACCAAAATATAATACATTTACATAAATCCATTCATGCAATTGTCTTTAATTCATGCTTTTTAATATATTTTTTTTATTCTCCATACATACTAGTGTTTGTTTATCATATTATAAAATATGATGCGTTGCTATACCAACTCATATTTGAAATAATTATCCAATGTAAATATAATAAAACACTGAACTGTACTTTTCCATTCCATGATCGATACATCTTATCTGTTACTGTGAGAGTTATAACTGTTAAAACAACCTTCCGAGGCCCTGATGAGCATTGAAACCAGTTTGACCTGTTCATACTGGGTATTACAAATCCCACCCGTCCTCGCTAAAGTTGTCTTTGCCCACACAGAATGTTCACCAGTTTATCTGGAGTTGAAAGGCAGTCGAGGCAGCGTGAGTCACAATAATGAATCTCCCCTCGGTGTTAAAGTTTTTCCCCAGCGAGCTGCAGTGGAGGGAAATTAACACATAGAGGGATGATGTGCTGCAAACTATGTATCTTCAGAAGATATCCGCTTGCTTTTAATCGCACAAAGCCTCGTAATAGCTTCAGATAAACCCTGGGATGTATTGTGACAGACAACAAGGGAGCTCAACCTCTTTATATGCACATTGTTTTAAAACAGTTGTCAGCTTTCCAGTTAAAGACTCAAACGCAGGAATTACACTCGTGACAGACGTGCTGCAGGTCAAATGAAGTTAAAGATCCTTACATCCACCGCCTGTGTTTAATCATTAAAAATGGAAGCACAGCCAAGTAAAACAACATCCAGTTTACCAACAGAGCTCAGTATGATGTCTAACGCTGTGCACTGCTGTTCACTTCTGATCTGTTATTATTATTATTATAGCACGTGTTAACATGCAGATTTATGCATCCTCATCTTTTAACAGCTTTCTAAATGATGTCTTAACTGACACACCAAGCCCTTCAGATTATATCAGCAGGTGGACTTCCTCTGATGGAATGCCGGCTTCTATTAACACAGACGTGAATTGGTTGATTAAATGTCATGTGCAGATTTATGCAGTTATAATGTTTCAGAGCTGTCAGTCGTGCAATATACCATTTGCCCGTTTAAACAGCAGTTTGCTGCAGAGGCAAACGTTTTCCTTTTGGTGGACCACTGAGAGGCCATTGGCCGACGAGGCAGGCTATTTGCATACGCAGGGGCTTATAGTCAGTCTGCAAACTCAACTCAGCTGTGATTCATTCTGACACAGCACAGGTCGTGGAGAGTTTGCATCATTTATGACTCCTCTGCGCAGCATTTTTTTATCCCCTTCGTAATGGGATTTTGCAAGATGGCAAGAGTTGGACTGTGCTTTATGCTTGCTTTATTTGTGCGCACTGTTCAGTGCACAACCACCAGGTATTTCACCTATGAGGAGGATGCGCCGGGGACAGAGATAGGAAATCTCTCCCAGGACTTGAAGATTGACCCGGCTGATGACCAGGACACGTCGTTCCGCTTCATGCAGGAGAACAACTCGTCTGTGATTCAGATGAGGGAGGTTGATGGACTTCTGAGTGTTGCAGAAGTGATTGATCGAGAGCAGCTCTGCCCCAGGTCCCCGCGCTGCTTCATCACCTTCGACATCGTGGCCTTCTCCAAAGAAAAGTTCCAACTCATCCACGTGGAGATCGAGGTGAAAGACATCAACGACCACGCGCCTCTGTTCGTGCGTAATGAGACCAACGTGGAGATTTTGGAGAACGTTCCGCTGGACTCCAGGTTCCCTCTGCAGATCGCTCTGGACCAGGATGTGGGTGAGAACTACATTCAAAGTTACAACATTTCCCCCTCGAGTCATTTTGCCATTGAAGTGCGCGATCGGGAGGACGGGGTGAAGATTGCTGAACTGTTGCTGGTGAAGGAGCTCGACAGGGAGGTGGAGGATTCCTACACTATTGAAGTCACCGCAACTGACGGGGGGACGCCCGCTAAATCCGGGGGGATGACGGTTAATATCAAAGTGCTGGACTTCAATGACAACAGCCCAACGTTTGAGCACAGCTCCCTGAAAGTGGAGCTGAATGAAGACTCCCCGGTGGGCCACCGAGTTCTCAAGGTGCACGCGTTTGACCCCGACGAAGGCATTAACGGTGACGTCATTTACGCATTTGAGGGGCTTTCTGCAGAAGCTGCGCGCATCTTCCACATCGACCCCTACTCCGGGGACGTGACACTGAGGGCGCTGGTGGATTTTGAGAAGAGGAGGTCATACGAGCTGAACGTCAGAGCGTCCGATTTGGGCGCAAACCCCGTCCCGTCCAGGTGCAAAGTTCTGATAGACATCGTCGACGTGAACGACAACGCACCCGAAATCAGCATCAAACCCATGACCTCAAGCAGTGACGGGGTTGCTTACATCACAGAAGCTGCAGCCGCGGAGAGTTTCGTGGCTCTGATTAGCACCTCGGACAGGGACTCTGGCTCCAACGGGTACGTGCGCATCAGCCTCCTCGGGCACGAGCATTTCACCCTCCAGCAGGCATATGGGGACACGTTCATGATCATCACCTCCACTGCTTTAGACAGAGAGAAGATCCCAGAATATAATCTCACTGTGGTTGCAGAAGATTTAGGGAATCCTCCGTTCAAAACAGTCCGGCAGTACACCATCCGGGTGACGGATGAGAATGACAACCCGCCTCTCTTCAGCAAGTCTGTTTATGAAGTTTCAGTCATGGAGAATAACATCCCAGGTTCATACGTGACCACTGTTGTCGCCCGTGATGTTGACACCGGAAAGAACGCCAAAGTTTCCTACAAACTCATAGATGCAGATGTGCCAGGAGGGTCCCCACTGTCAACATACGTCTCCGTGGATTCATTGTCAGGGTCTTTGTACACCTTAAGATCTTTTGACCACGAGACCCTTCAGCAGATCGAGTTGGTCATCCAAGCAGAGGACAAAGGTTCCCCCTCTCTGTCCAGCACGTCAACAATCAGAATCAGAGTTGTGGATCAGAACGACAACTATCCTTACTTCACCTTCCCCGTCCTCATGAATGACTCTGCTGATGTCCCCCTCCCGTTCAATGCACCCGCTTCCTATCTCGCCCTGCGTGTCTCAGCTGAGGATACGGATGACGGAGTGAACGGTGAGCTCTCCTACCACATTGTGCAAGGTGACCAGAAGCTTTTCACTGTGAACAAAGACACCGGAGAAATTGCTTTAAAACAATGGCTGACAGCTGAAATTGGAGACGTGCTGGAAATGACAATCGCCGTGAGCGATAACGGCAGGTCCCCGCTCTCAAGCAGCGCCACTATCAGGTTCATCATCACAGACACGGATCCCTCGGAAGACCAGGCCGTCATTGTGTTGCGATCGAGTGATGACGAGGGCTTCAACTTGGATGGCTCGCTAATTGTCATTATCGTGCTCAGCGGGGGTTGTGCGTTGTTGCTGATTGCAATAGTGGCTGTGGTTGTCACGTGCAAACTAAGCCGTGGGGGGAGAAACTCCAAGAGAGAAGTGTGTCACAGCCTGTTCGATGGCAGGCCCCTGCCCATGCTGGGGTCAACAGAACCAAACATATACAACGGCCCACGAGGCTTCTTCCACGAGAGAACGTCTTCATCTCTGGATGATTCCTGCTTGTACGAGGACAGGAGCACAGACTCCGAGACAAAGGTGAGTCAACTCCCCGCTCTTTTATTTTCATATGCATATGATGTTCCCACAAGCTGCTGCCTTAATCTCTGTGCCAGAAATGGAAGCTAAGCTCCCTGCTGTCATTTTGTTTGTTCTCTTAGATGTTCCTGCCCTCAAAGCATTTCCAACCAACATCTGTGTGGCAAGGTGACAAATACTGCTTGCAAGTGAGGTAAGACAACTGAGTGTAATTTATTTTTTCAGACAGGATATGCTTTATTCCCAGTCAAATCTGTCTGAACAGAGGGTGCTTAGCATGCACGGTGCGTTTGCTCGTGGCAGTCCTGTGGCGTGAGGTTAGATATGTCCAATAGAGGCGAGCCCGTGCGGAAAAAAAAAGACATCAATAATCAAGCTAATGTGTTGCAGTGGTGGCTCATACTCTACATGTTGATTATATTCGCAGTGGCATCGGACATCATGACCAGCTGAGCGTAAAGGACAGCGGCAAAGGGGACAGCGACTTCAACGACAGCGACTCTGATATCAGCGGCGACGGAGGCAAGAAGAACTTCAGCACCTTCCAGCCGAGGCTCAAAAGTAAGTAATCCACTCTGAGTTCTGACACCGCTGAATAAAACATTCACCGGAGTGACACAAAAGATACCAGCTGCATCAGCTATTTCGCATCCTTATTATTTATTTCAACTCTTATTTCAGGTTCATCCAGCACCGCCAACAGCTTATCTGGGGATTGCCAAGGCACGTATTGTGCGATACCGGCACAGTGCTTCAGAGCCCCGAGAGACATCGCTTACACAATTGGCTTCTCTTCCGCGCCGGTTTTCAACAATCCACATGGCTATCCCCACTCTTGGAAGGATTCTGGTTACGGCACAAATCCCCTGAAGTCAAGGAGCAGCATACGGACCTTCTCCAGAACCGGGACCCTGCCGTCCTACTTCGCTCACCAACAGCACGAGGCTGGAGGTGCTGAAATCCACAAGCAGAGTCCAGATTTTGTAACCGTGGCCACAGAATCAGAGGTTGCAACAATATTTTAGACATTGTAATATATATATGGGGCGTACCCAGACGATGTAAATATTTGTAATAGGTGTATATATTCTTTTTTTATCTCGTATCGTAAAGTATATTAATGAAGTATTATCTGACTGGTGTTTCCTTTCCCAATAAACCATTGAAATAATGAAGAATGTCCCTTTATCAACAGTCGTCAAATAAAACAAGGTTAATATACTGATATGACTCTAATCAGCAGAGACGTGTAATGTTTGGAAGATCAAATCTCCTTCCCCTCACCAGTTGGAACTCCAGTTTTGCAAACATGCAAGTCTTCTCCCAGTTTGAATCGACATGATCAAGACTCCAGTCGCTGATGATCAGATGTAAAAAATCTCGAGCTCCTTTCACCCGAGAGACGGAGCTTTGAAGACTCCCAGGTTACTTTCTTACATGCAAATGAGAGAGAAGTGCTTCTACTCAAGTGGAACATATAGTACGAGCCATTATATCAGCAGAACTCTGCCGGGTGCTGTCACACCTGCTTCTGCTCCTCTTAATAATTTAGATCAATAATGTGCACATAGAAGCGCGGCAGTGTTTGACAAATGTACATCTGTCATGTGGTGATACGAGGGGCAAAAGTGCAGCTCGTGTATGAATTCAGCCATCTATTCCCGGAAAAATTGGTCCATTTTATCATGTAGTTCTTCCTCTGGTTGATAAGGACTTCCAAGCTCGACTGGTCCATTCGGAGGACTGTTCACTGTTATTAAGTTATAATCCGAGCCATATGTAAGACAAGTTCCTCTGCTCCCAAATCATTTATTAATGAGAAAATGATGCATTTTTTAAAAACCGTAACTATCAGTGTTGCACATCAGCCTGAAAACTAGTTATTGAGTTGTTGAGCCTTTATGTGTAACTGCTGCATATTCCTTCGCATTATATCCGTTCTAAGGAGCTCGTTTTCGGATGTCTTCCTGAAAGTCTGTCACTAAATTATTCAAGCTCAAATCAATTAAATAAATCCCGCAATCAGGGGAGCACGCCCGTGGGGAGGTCTATGGGTTTTTCATCAACATCTTCAAATGTACAGTCCCACTTCAATATTGCTTTTCACGAAAATAAAAAAAAAATTTGGGTTCTTTCGTTTAGGGACTGAAAGATGAACTCAAAATATGCATTTAAAGCAATATTCCATTGCTGCTCACTTGCAAATTTGCCAGTCATTTTCTTCAAGGTCACCTCACATGCACCTCTGAGGAGAACAAGCAAACCAGACAAGGATGTTGCAAGATTACATGACAGCTTCGGTTTGTTTGGGGTTTTTTTCAGCTCATTTGCAGAAAAAAAATCGGTGCTCGCTGGCGCAAGCATATCTGCTTTGGAGGTGTTTGATCGCGGTGATAAAAGCTGGTAAAGAGTCGATTACATTGCCTTTTTTTATTATGGTAATGCGCTATTGTAAGGTCCCACTCTTTATAACAATACGCTTCATAAATACAGGACAATGGTCTGGGAGTCTTTCATATTTCAGCTACCGTCGCCACCATTTTTCATCTAAAAAAGTCGGGTCTGCCAAGTCACTCAGTTTAGAGATTCCAAGGTTATTAACTTTATTATAGGCACAAAGTCCACTAAGGATTCAAGGCCATGTGGTACAAAAGGCAAGCAATAAGAAAGAAGGTCATATTTGTGCCCCCGGTGATGTGCACCGGCCTGACAGATAGCCAATTGTACACAGAGGGAAAATGCATTTAGCAATCAATACAATATGGTTCCCTTCATCATTGCTTTATATGCTCCTTGTAGGTCAAATAGTTGTGCATTGACCTGACAAATTGTGCCACAAGGTATATTCATCAGTTTGGTATAAAATGTGTGTCCGTCATTGTTGGCAGACACTGTGAACATTCATATCCAAATGGACTTCTCATTAATGTCGTATAGCGGCACTCACCGCCCTACATTTCAACTCTCCCAAGGTAATGGAAAACCTGTTGTTTAATGCCAGTTTTCACCCTCTGAGTGGTCCGCTGACGAATGAGTCAGGTCGGAAACGTTTCTCGCCTCCCCACCTGTTGGTGGTGAGTTTATTTCTGACTAATTGATTATGTTGTTATGGTCTCTTAACATCTGTAATTCCCCAGCGTGCCCAGTGCGTAAAGATGGAGCCTCTGTGAATCTCTGAATTAGGTGCTTCAGGACTATCCCACAATGCAATGCACTACTCACATCACATACTTATCCTTGACTGAACTGCCAAGTGTGGGTATTGACTTACTGATAAATTGTGGGGCTGGCGGTAAAAACCATTTCTTCCACCTGGCGGTTTGTTTAAAGGGATATGTTGTGTCTATAAGTTTGTTTACCTTTAAGAATACAGTCTGCTTCATGCAGTCGGAGCAAACCCAGCTGTCTTCCACATCAATGTCTGGCACTAATGAACAGTTCAAACACAAGACATGTGGGAGGTAAAAGCAATAACTGCTGCTAAATTATGGGATATCATCGTCTGGGCCCTTTTTCATCCCGTAGTGTCTAAACATATGTTGTTGGTAGAGCGTTTCCTCTGTGAGGGGGCTGCAGCTGTGAGTCTTCTCACCACTTCAGCATGAACATTGTGACACTGAAGTGTGCAAACTCAAGTTTACATTTGAATTGGGTTTGATCACTGACAGACACCTTGCACCAAACAACCCACGCTGGCACAGATGGTGTGAGGAACTTTAAAGGTAGAATTTGCAGCTGATTTGAATGAGCCAAAGTTTGATATTTCCAAACCAACATGCAACATATCAGCAGGAAGTTGGTGTGTCTGCCCCTGTTGTAAGAAACAAGGAGATGCTCCCTAAGCATGTGCTGGAGGGTGAAGCTCTCAACTTAAGAGTCATTTCACATTTCCAACACTCAGCTATGATCACAAGCTTTGGGTTCTGACTGCCAAATGAACATCGCTGCAGCCGAAATGAGTTTCCTCTGTAGGGCAGCTGATCCCGACACCACTGCAATTTGGAGCACACTGTGTCTCCTGTATCATTAAATCTTCCTCGGTGAAACCTTGTGAAGGAATCCAGAGAATAGTTAACTCAATGAGCATATGCACAGCTCTCTGGTGCAGACGTGGCTCCTTTGCGCTACAGTGACTCACTATCGCCTCTTATGGAACAAAGTGGTACTGCGGGACATGCCGGTCTCGTGGCTAGCTAGTTAGCACCTTCAGAAATTATTATTTTAAATATGTTAATCAACATTTTGGAAATGCATGTTATTAGCTTGGAGGGATTTTGATGAGAATGATGCAACTCTCATGCTTGTTTGTTTATTATTAAGATGCAGCCAGCAGTCAGTTAGCTTAGCATGGGACGGAGACTGGGAAATATGGGGAAACAGTTAGCGGGCACTGTTGAGGAGATAATAAAGGCACATAACCACTATTAAAGCTGTGGAATTATCATTTGTGCACCGACTGTTTGTACAGATTAAACAAGTTTGTGGAGTAGTGAGCTGCCAGTGGGCAGATTCGATTACCCAACACCTCCCTTCTGCGTCCAGCGCTAATGCTAAAGTTAATCTTCTGCAGCTTCAGTTTATGGACGGATATTAAAGTGGCATCGACCGTCTCATTAAACTCTCAACAAGAACGCAAATAAGCACATTTCCAAAAATGTCAAGTCATTGATGTAAAACTTAAAATGCATCAATTATTGATGGATTAATTTGGTGCTTGTTACTCAAATGACTCGATAAATATTAGAAATCCATGGTCTTAAAATTAAAGGGGAATTGGTTTCTCTGTGCAAAATAACACCATATGCTGTTGAAGTGGGAGCCGAGGTCTGGGGTTTGGATCACTACCACAAAGCCGTCGGCTGTATTAAACATGTCAGGAACATCACAGTGTGCTGCCCTCAGTTACTCTGCTGATCCACCGGCATCCTAATTAATTCAAGGTATTTCATTTTTAATAGTTGGTACCTTGACAGGTGTATTTTTCCCAGCCGGCTAAAACATACTGTTATAGAATATTTTACAAACCGGTTAAAGCTTTTTAGTTGGGTTTTGATTGTTTCACTGCTTTTAATATGAAATGCTCCGTCTCTTTCACGCCTCCTTCAGATGCGGGCGATGACAAAGAGGCAGATGGAGTAAGACATTAACATGGCACATCATAAAAAGAATACATTTTAGAGGATAATTTGCCAAATTAAAAGATACAAAAGCCCTTTCAGCCTCCCCATCGATAATTGCTGTTTTTACATCGTTAGGCCTGCTGTAAGTATTTCCATTAATTTATGCATTGATTGAAAAAAGGGACCACACAAGTGAAAAACAACAGCCGTTCATTAATCCTGAATCTTCCAGGTGATTTACAGGAAAACACGGTTAAAGTGGCAGTAAAAGTATGCAAATAGGTAGGAATGAACCCTTCACCCTTCATTTATTGCACGCTCTCCGTCTCATTCTTCTGACCCATCCGAGCACCTGACTGATTTAAATTATTTATGTCTGTGTATTCTTTTGCTCCGGTGGGTGAAATGAGGAAAGTTAATTCAGCACACACCAAAACCTCCTCAGTTAAACCAAGAAATATTAACTTCAAAAAGGAAAACGTAGGGAAGCTGAAAGAGCCTGAAAAGCTTTTAAGTCGACTCCTGAGATAATAAATGTTTACCTCTGTACAACTAATTTTACCTCCTTGTTTCTTTATTTTATTTTGAGTTGTTCTGATGTCACTTCTTCTTCATCATCTTCTTCAAAACACTTGTAATACTTTGTAAATAAATAGATTCTGGGGCAAACAAAGCTGATATGTAACTCTTTAGATTCCTCTGTAGATACTGTCTCAGCCATACGTCTGTCTGGTCTATTTGAGTCCTTATACCACTAGGGGGAAACATCATGCTGTGCAACATCAAAAATAGCACCTGACTCACAAACATCTTCTGCATCTATGGGCTGCAGCTTTACATACAGTAACGTTGTTAAAGGTACTCAACAGCATTTCATTTAGCATCTCATTATAGTCCATTAGGAGGTGGGAAACCTTTCTGCTGCAGCAGTGAAGTATAATTTCATGAGCTATTGCTGCGCTGTTGCAGAGGGTCAGTTTTTAATGAAGCTTCGCCGAATGCCACAAGAAGCCTTCGTTACGTGCTGCTAATTCAAGATGTGTTTGTGATTGCTTGTGCTTCAGGTTCATCAGGCAATTGTCCCACTTTATATGTGAGATTTCATTAAACGCTGCCAGTTATTTGAATATCTACATCCAGGGTGGCATCTACGGGATGTTGCATTCAAGACTATTGGACAAACAAAGGAGACTTTCAGGGGGGTTTTGTCAATCTGACTCATTTTCAGTGCTTATTTTCATGGTTATTCAGTGCCATGCATCCCATATTTTTGCTTTTATCCTCATGTCAAACAAACCCAGCAACCTAACCCACACGTATTATAGAAACAAATTAATATTGTATTTTCTGCTGTTCCTGTAAATCATATTCATGTTGCATGAGGCACAGGGGATTACTAATTCACATTCCTATTGAGCGTACTTTCAATAATGTACAACAAAAGCTCAAATCTCAACCGGGCTTGTATTCAGGATGATCTGTTATTACTTTATAAATAAATAATACCGTTGTATACATGACTGAACACAGTATTGTGTCTATTACACCGGTGACGGGGGAGGCAATAAAAAAAAATAACAATAAATATAAAAGATATCCCCCAGAGCTCAATTTTTTTTTGTGTGTGTATGTGCCTCCCCACTTCAAAAGCTGAGTGTTACATCTTGTGAAGCAGATTTAGTTCATCACTGCGGTAATGCACACACAGAGTTACTGCTGCGCTCCCGCCACAGTTACCGACTAGTTGACCTCTGTCTTAAATAGTAATGGCAGTGCCCGCGGTTCCCTATCAGTGTGTCGGCTCACACGTGGAGCTCCGGTCCCGAACTGATGATGATAAATCTGCGGCAGTTGTTCACCAGTTGATTGTGGTTTACTGCTGAGTGGAGAGGGTGTCTCATTGTGCCGGTGTGGCCCTTCATGGAAAACAGCTGCCAAAGGACAGAAAGCCTTGATGCTGTTCTCTCCTATATGGAGGAGAAAATTAGAGAGGGGGAGAATTAAAGGTGGAGGGAGAGAAAGGGAGCACAGGATAATATGTTGCATCAATCAGTCTAAATGGCTTGCTTATGTAATTAGCTAACAATGTTTTGTTTCTCCAGCTCCCTGAAGTTATTAGTGGTTCACAGTTAACCTTGAAGTAATTGGAAAGGCTCTGTTGATTTCCCCCTATCTGTTCGGGACTGACAGTTTATTTTTCTTCTGTGGGTGGCTTCCCTCCTCTTTCATGTTGCTACAGTATTTATGAATTAGCTTCCTGTCACTTTACAGTACAGTCTAATACTAATTGCTGTTGGAGATATATGGGTTATTCACGTCCCACTAGGTGGCATCCTGTCTTTCTTCCTTTCCCACCATTTAACATGACTGAGAATTGTCGAACCTAATAACATGGTGTTGCTGTGGTAACACTGCTGCACAAATTACACCTTCCACGAAAATGGCATAATCTCCAACATCAATTTAATCACTAGAACTAGACAGAAACTGCCTTTTCCAACCGGTCCCTGGCATTTTAAGGCGATGCTTCATCTGCAATTAGGAATGCCATTTGCTTGTTTCTGTTTAGTGTGAATCAAACATTCACTAATTTGGAGGCAGAGCCGAGGTTTTGGCCTCTGTTGTCGTCAAAGAGTTGGACAGTATTTCCCTGGAAGAATAATGTACCTGTGTCATGCTGTAAGACAAGGCCGTAGTCAGGGACTCATTACGTCTGCTAGTCAAGCAGGAGCTGGTTAAAGTGAAGTGTTGTTCTGCTGCATAATGTTTTGTGACGTATTTCCTGTTAACAAACTGCACCTCTGTTTACATCCAATCAACCTGCTGTCAGCTCTACAGTAATAGCAGTTTCTGTTCATCATCCATCTTTTTGGTGATCACCCCGGTGTCTCAGATAAGGGTTAGTAATCTTAGTGAGTCAGGTGAGGAGGGAAGTCAGCGCTCTGGAGTTTAGTTTGGTCCTTCTTTGCTCTTCATCGGCTAAGTTCACCGCAGTGAGATTTCACTGATTTTGGGGCAAAGTTAACAGGTGACATTCGCACGGAGAGGTCGCCAAACCGTACCGCACATGCACATTGTTTAGGGAAACTTGTAGGTCTTCCAAACAACGACGACATTAAAACAGAGGCAATGCTAAGTAGCATTAAAGCTACAGCGTCTGTGCTACACTGACTGACTAATGTTGGCTAATGGCTAATTTTGCTAACAGTTATCTAAAAAACTAAAGTGACTATCATCTCATCAGAAGTGCTAAACACGCTAACACGAAACACACTACGTTAAAACAAACCGGCAATACAATTAACAAATAAGTAGAAAATTAACAGTGAAAGGTCAACGAATATTAAGGGGAAGGCGACAGTAAGCTAACGCTACTGTTAGCTAAAAGCAGGTGTACCAGAAGTGAACAAACTGACATTTTGGAAACAGGAAATAGGTAAAACAGCATCGTACAAGTGGAGAATAAGTCAACAGCTGATGGGAACATTAAAAGATCCTAATTGTTCACAAAGCTAGCAAGTTCAATATGTTCATATTTGCTAATGGTCATTTTGGGTTGTGATTGTTTGTATTTTCTTCATCAATATGTTGGATTGGGAGAGGGGGGACATATTCATCTCACTAATTTGAGTGTGTTTGATATGATACGTCCTCCCCTGATATATAATATTGTAATTACGGCCCTGCTACGGGACCCCAGCTGACCCTAATTGCCAGACTGACGGCCGAGTTGTTGCTGGAAAGTCCAAAAGTGTTTCAGGATAAGAACGATAAGCCCTATGTGGGAAAAGTCTGCTCCTCATTGTTTGAATTTATAAATATAAAATCCAAAGACAAAAAGAGCAATCTGTTAGAGAACATCTTGCTATGTTTGCTTTGCTGCTTTGCTCAGTTTTGTTCCATTTCCATTTCACACAGAAAAATGTCCTTTTTAATTTTCTGATAGTCTCTTGTCTATGTTTGCCACTTTGCTAGATAGATAGCTACCAAAGAAGTTAATTTAAATGACTTCTGAGGCCCTTGATTGATCCATTGCATACTAAATAATTTCCCTGGCTTGAGATAAAGTGCCACTGCAGTGAGAATAAGGAATTGTCATGAGCTCTACTAACTCACAGTGTTATTGTTACTATCTATTATCACTATTTCCATATGATTATGTAAGCGCCGTGCGTTCCATGACTCTCACCTTCTAGTAATCCAGCACAGAATCACAAATCTTATAATGAAATGTTGCTGCAGCCGCATACTCAAGTGAGTCTCTCACACCCGGATATTTTAAGGCAGTTTCAAGGGTTTTTGTCTCGTGTCTATTATTGAAAAAAATATAAAAGCTAAAAGCGCTTTGTTTATTGTTTTCGTCTTGATTGTCAAGGATCGCAGAGGCTGCGGCAGGTTTTCTTTTGTTTACCTGCGAAGATCACAGCCTGGGTCATATTCAAAATGTTTACTCCCTCTGTCAAAGGATAAGTTGTAAATTTTTAGCTCACAGGAAATGAAAGATGTAGCGGCATGCTGAGCACAGACACCAAAGTAATGTCACCTTGAGTGAGCATTTCTCTTGTCTAGACTGGCAGGTGATATCAGAGGATAAACTTCATTTTGACCTTGTGCTCACTCATCACAACAAAAAACACGGGAGACGAACGGCAGAACAAAAAAAAAAAAAAAGCACCCTTCACATTTCACATTTTATTGCTTCAGTCAGCTGATATCACCTGGCATGACTGCAGATAACTGCTCCTCACTCCATCTGGAGAAATGGATGGCTAGGTTTGATGTTAGCACTGTTATTAAAAAATGCCCGGAAAACAACTAAACATACCTTCATTAACATTCGGTGCCACGGAAGTGTGATTGATTCTATCATCAACAAAGTTATTTTCTTGGCCGAGCACAGGAACATCAAACTCCATGACCTCCATTATTTCCCCTTTGAAATTGCATTTACTTTATTCGCCTCTCCGGTTCTCTCCAATACCTTCAATCATTTCTCCCAGTTTTTTTTTTTTTCTAACCTGCTGCTTCACTGTCAGTCCTAAGAGCAGTGTAACCAGCAATTCTCTCACACTCTATGTGGGGCAAGAGTGAGACGAGGCATCTGGCACAACCTTCGTGAGTCTGTGCGCTAGATTCAGCTCGGTGAAATTTAGACAGAGGCCCAAAAATAAAGTGGCACACATATTTATCTTCCTAATATATGGATCTTCAGAGGCACAAATCAAACTCGCTCTTCAATACTGACTTCGGGGTTTGAACACAGACAGGAATACATTCAAACATTTATACTTGTGTGACGCTGAACTTGTGTACTTTTGGAAGGGCCCTTTAACTAAATACTTTATACTCTACTTGACATGGAGAAATAGTTTTTGGGAAATGTCGGATGAAAGGAGTTAGATAAGAATATTGAATGGAGGAAATGTGCTTATCTTACCGTAAAAGACTGATTGCAGAGGGAAACAGTTTGACCGTTCGCTCTCCATAGTTATAATATGCTAAATATGCCTGCCAGTACAAATAAAGCTCATTAACACAGCATCTTAGACAGGTTCAATATCTGAATCAATTTGAAATGGTTCAAGTCGACGGCGCAAAGAGAATACTAAATGTTTGAGATGTTTTTTTTTTTTTTTTGCTTTTAGTCCACCTGACCAATCAGCCGATTACTGTTGTGAAAGTAAACACAGAATTATTAATGTGTGTGTTTTGTGAGGCAGCTTTAAGAGTTGTTTAAGCTTTAACTATTTTGGAAAAAAATATCTAAGGCTTAAAACAGTCTGGCAGGTAACTACGGGGAAGGATATGTGCACGGCAAGTGAGATCAGCTTGTAGTTTTATATTTTAGACGATAGCAAATAATACATCGGACTCCCGGCGTTAGACTCAAGGTGATTACAAAGATGATGCGGATGCTCCGGTTGGCACGTGTTGCAGGTGAGGTAGCGGCGGCTCACTTTTTCAGCAGGTATATCTCCATGATAACTTATGCTGCGCTATTCCAGAGCAAGTTAAGCTCTAGATAAGAGATCACAACATATAAAGGGAATGCCGGAAAGATCCCGCGGAGCTCGGTGTGCAGTTTTTTCGCGGGATTTGTCGAGCCAGATCACTTAAAGATATCCTGGATATAGGTAGAACTTGATTCATGATACGGGGGCTCCGGAAAAAGTCCCAGATCCTTTTAATCCCGGCCTGACAGTTGACACGTTTGGAACATGTCCTTGCTCAGTGGGTGACGTCGGCTTTGTGGAGCCTCATCGCCACCGATGCTTTTAATTCTGCACGGCTGAGCTGCTGACGATTAACCGCAGAAAGGTTAGAATGTACAGATTTGTTATTAGCTTCTGTCAAGTAGCTGGGAACAGGCGTCACACTATTATAAAATATATTTTTTCCAGAGATTTCAAATGCATCTGAGTCTTCACCAGGAAATTGAGTTTTCTCAGTTTATGTGACAGAAGAATGAAAGTTTTTTGGTTTTTTTTCCGGTCAAACTTTTCTTTGTTCAAGGGGTTTCCTCTTTGGCATCAGAAGTAAATTACCTCCTTCATCTTCCCCCCGCCGTCCACTGACCGCGGTTCAATGACTTTGACAACCAAGTCGATGCTGTGATTGCTTTTGTCTCTTGTTGAGGGTCCCTGCCATTTCATCAATGCAGTTTTCTCCACAGCTGTTGCATGTAATGTCATACACCACTCCAGCCCTCCTCTTCGGGGCGTCCTGTCTTGTACAATAAGAACAATCCTTCGAATGGTTTGTGTTGGGTAAGTGCTGAATCATTGTGACTCGAGGACTCAATGCTTCCCCCTGTAAGCACTGCACTTGTGTAAAAGCCGTAATAAGTCAGATATTTCTATGATCATCAAAGACAAAGGCTGAAAATTATTCATGAACAAGCTTGCTCTGAGAAATTTGCAGTTAAGTGTTTACGAAACCACACTGGCTGGGCGATAGGCTGGAGAGTACTGAGGTCTAACACGTTAGGACATGAGGTCATTACTGAGATGAATAATCAATGCAACTCCAGGAGGGTGATTCCTCCTTGCGGCTGCAATACTGCAGTGTTTCCAACTCACGGTTATTTACAATTCAGATTCCTTAATAAAACCTACTTAAATGGTAAATAGTATGGATTTTTGAAAATATTCACAATATGTGTGTTTTGCTACAAATACATTATTGTGAGCATCTCTCACCAACTTATCAGACGGTGGACACTCATACCTGCCTGCAACAAATTGTATTTGAGCAACTTAGTCGACCTAAAGATCAAAGGATGCTGCTGCAGTGTGAATCAACAAAACCAATGTAGAATAAAATCTGTGTTTGTCTTCAACGGATCTGCTTCAAAATGTCCCGGGATCTTCCTCGGCCTATGCTGCATCCCCTCTAGTAGTTTTTGTGTAATCCTGCAGACAGACAAACAAACAAACAGACAGACGCAAGTGAAAACGTAATCTCCTCTGCAGGGAGCGACCATGAGAAAGACCAGGTGGATTTATCGTGGGTTTTTTCTGCCACATTTAAACACAGTTATGTCAGAAATGGCTTCCTGCAGCCACGAGCATCACTGTATGTTCAGAATCCGTCTTCCCAGCTTCTCAGTCGGCACACTACACAAGAGATAGTATATTAATGCGTCGCAGGTTACGCTGTTTGTGTTCTTGTTTCTCATAATTATATTCATGATTCCAGTCGCATGTTTGATGTGGATAGAATGTGAATTGTTCCCAGCCGTGCCTGTCAGTTTTACAATCCCACTGTGCTTGGATCAGAGCAGTGTATTACACACTTGTTTTCCAGACTGATTTATGAGCAGGTAATTTAATATTTTTAAGTAGCATATCTGCATAAACCATTTAGAAAGGCACATATTTAACAGATAGTCACAGTATTATTTATCCACACAAATGCAGATTCGGTTGAGATCATCTGAAAGTAATTATACAAACCACCGACCAGAACTCCGCTGGAATCCAAACTTTCAGTGTTGAGAATTTGCCAGAAGGTTGCCTTAGCATTTGGAACCCAGGAGAGTTACTCTTAAAAGTCAAATGCAGAAACATCAGCTCTTAAACCCGTGTGCTCTGGTGAGCGAGGCTCCATGTTTGATTCAGAATTGAGAAATGGCGTTTTAACCCTTGAGGATTTGAATTTACATGCAAATCCACAGCTGGTCTGTAACCAAAATAATTTATTCTACACGTATCATGATAACAAGGCTCATGAGATGCATGAGACTCCTTTTGTTACAGCCACAGTCGGGCCAGCAGCTCTGCCTGTGGAGGTAGAGGACCCATATGACAAGTGTTCACCTACAAAAACGCAGGAGTAATGGCCACAAGAGAAAATCCAAGGTCTGGTTGCACAGTGCAAAAAAAAAAAAATGCCAGGGAAAAAAAGAAGGATATATATATATATATAAAATAAAGTCTAAAATAATGTTTCAAGGTTTCTGTTTCAGGTTTGCAAGATATTTGAAAAATGGCATTTTTCTTTCCGCTGAACAAATTCTCCTCCTGCAAGCTTTTCATCTTCTTCTTCAATCCTCAGAGCAGAAAAAAAGGTAAGTCCATTTACCATTGTAATATGGCATGAAAGTTTTTTGGGGGCAGACTTCTTAAAGACCTCAGTACATAAAACTAAAACGTGCGTGTACTATTAGGAACACTGGATAAAAGCAGTCCTGCAATAAGTCCTCCCTTCATGGCAATTATCACATCAGCTTATATTGAATCTGTTTGCGAGGTGTTGATTTGTTTAATGGTCATTCTGGGGTCTGTAATCTGTGATGCTGCTGAACTATACTGAGTTGTATTGAGAGGTGGACCTAATATTTGGTCAAGTGCACAAAATATTTGGAAAGTCCATCCTTTTAATGGAGGGTTTATTGCAGGGCTGTTATATACAATAGTAATTTCATGTAGCATATTGCACGATACAAGTTAGTACAGATTAGAGATGCATGGATATATTAACTAACCTAGATGGTTCTTGTTTGCTTTTCTCCGCACATTGTATTGCGCACACAACACGGAACCTTGACCTTTGATGTATCGGCTGTACATCGGTACGGGGCGATACTCAGCCTAGTTGGCTGCCATCCGCGAAAACGATGACCTTCAACAATGTTTTTTTTTCTGTTGATGTGAAAGGTTATGTTAAAGGTTGTTTCATAAATCTATAGAATTGCTCAAATGAGAAAGCAAAAAGGACTTAACAAAAAAATGGAACAATGATATTGGCTATATTGTTATTTCGAACATCTTTATTGGCCCAGAATCCCACAGTCGCTGCTTCCCTAGTCCGATTTAATCCCGTACACTTTGCAAGTGACTTGATGCTTTGATAATGATACTTGCTGGTAAATCCTGACATATATGAGAGCTTTGGATCATTGAAGCGGGCTGGATAGGAGTACTAGTGATCTAGCTTTAGTAGTATTGTTTATTTGCAATCTCTTAGGTTCATTACTTTTGATAGACAGACAAGTTTTCATTTGTTTTCCTTTGCAACTGATTGAGATAACAAAATGTGGTCAAACCTTCAAAGAATCTTGCTGTTTGCACAATTTCAGATATAGAAATATTCCCAAAAGAAAAGCTTTGCATGTATTCGGTGACTTGTGTTAATCGTCATTCTAATCACTGCTATCAGTATTCTATCGGGCTGCTTGAGCTGCGGAGCAACAAGTAATGGACGCATAAACAGATAGATAAACAACTCCATCTCACCTCCAATCATGCTTGCGCGGAGTGGTAAGTGAATCGGATGAAAGGGGTGCCAAGATATTGTGCTTAAATAAGCATAGCTACTGTTTGTCTCTTCAACCTCTATGGAATCGCAGCAGGTACGATTTTACACCGACTGAATAATGCGTTTTCAAGTAAAAATCAATTCGTCATGAAACAACCGGTGCATCCAAGTGTTTTTTATGAGAGCCAGAGAGTGCGGTTCATCCCAGGGCAGGGTCTCATTACGGAGGTATCCATGACGAAGGAGTTAGATCCTACACAAACAAACAATCAAAGCCACAGATTAGGATGCGGCGGATTTATTATGGATACCAACCAGAGTTAGGAGTTCAGATCATATTACATAATATGACCGTGACAATGCAGAAACAATCGTCAATAGCAGCCCTTTCCTGAGGTTTTAACATACACTGAATGATAATTAGTTTCCTTTCTGTCCTTATCTCTCACCTGCAGAAATGGCCAAATTATGCAGGCTGCAACCCGGCCAGGCAAAGTTGATGCTCCCCAGAGGAGGACAGCAGCCATGTTACAGACAATGGAAATGAACTCAGAGACAACTCAAGGTTGATTTAGATCCTGGGCAGCATGGAATTAAATGGAGAACCAGGTTGCAGGGATATTGCCGTGAAGTTGATGCAGCTTCCTCTCAGAATTATGCTCACAGGTGCCCGCATCACCAAGGAGCCCCATGCATCACCGAGATCTGGCCGAGTGAGAATAAAAATGCAAATGTCATATTGTTGAAATGCTGAGAGCTAAATGTCAGTCCATCTTTTCAATATGGGATATGAGCTCGACTGAAGGCACATTTATAAAGCATGTTATATCAACATATGTGATATTTGAGCTGCGAAAAAAAAAGAGCCTCTTTTCTTCAGTGTCCTTTACAGAGATTATCCTGAAAACACCCACACTCTGTGGTATATATTATCTAGCAGACGCTCAAAGCTAATGATCACGGCTGCACACACACTATTGAGGTCCCCGAGGTCCTGACCATGGTATTTTCCCTTAGTTATTCTTTGCTTTTTTTTAAAAAAAAAAGTAATGAAATAATTGCCAAAAATAGCTCTACTTTGGTGCTGCAAGGTTCTGCACCACACAGACAGCTGACCCTCTCAGCTGACAACCAGCAGGACCCAAGTGAATAATCTTGTCAATTGCAAAAGCTTTACTCAACATGGTGGTTCTTTGACTTGGAACTATACGGCTGTGGATATCTGAGTAACGTGTCCCATCAGAGGATGAAGTGGTTCTTTGATTAGGGCCGACAATCCCCTCAAACCAGACAGGCATTATATAGGTAATTCATGTCATTTCAGAGGGTCTAACAGGTTAGAACTCTGCCAAAAACACTCCCTTTAGATAACATCCCCCTAACTTTCCCTTTTGCTTCAATTTAATTAAACGTTGTCAACGTTGTTTTCTTTCATCGAGTCGTTTGATCATGTCAGACTCAGATCGTTCATTGCAACAAGTAACTTGATGCTCATGCGTTACTGGGCGACGGCTTTGTGTTCCAAACATCTTGTAAAAGCAAATATCAGGGAGTCAAACATTGGTGGGTGGAGGGTGGGTGGAGGGACCCCCCCCCCCCCTTCCCCTCCTCCCCCCTAGCATGCTCAGCTTTGGGACTTTGCCACTTTTGAACCCCTGCACAGCCATGCCACTGACAATAACCATCTACAGGTGAGACGTGCTATTGTTTTCAATTTATTTATGATAAACACTGTTCGATTTTACTACTCAAAAAGGTGCATTCTCATGGGAAAATTTCTTTTTTTTAAAAAAATCAGTTTTAATATTAATTTGATCCTCAGTCGAAATGACTACATGTCCGGTCCTTAGGCTTACAATCCAGCCAAAACACATTTCATCGATCCATCATAATCCCTCGTCCACATCCACATGTATTAGGGGCAACATCCAGCAGCACGTTTTTCTCTCCTCTGATGCTGCTGCTGCTCTCTGTGCGCGCACATCAGTAAATGCATCACGTAGCACTAGAACAGCCCTTCTTCATGCGATCTTGCCAGACCTATTGGAGAACCCCCCCGCAGGCGAGATCTGTCACTGTTCACTCATTTGCTGGAATACGATCAGAAACTATGTTAAATGCACCAAGAAACACACCGGAGTCTGCTAGGAAGGCGTCGAGAGGATTCCAGTCCGATCTCACTGCGAAGGGTTTCAACAGTTGACGCGGAGAGAGCCGAGCGCAGGGGGGAAGCCAGTAATTCAGATTATCTTCAATCTTACAGCACCTTTATTTCCTCTTTTTTTTTTCTTTTTTTTCCATCCTGGCGATTCTCACAGACACAGGAGCGTTGTGCGAATGAGAGATCCAAGAGGACTCGCTTCAATCGGACTGGATTATGGGATTACTGGACTGATTATAGGACAATCATCGGGGCAAAAAAGAAAAGTCGCAGCCGTGCCATAGATGCTCTTGAATGACGGGAACACAAAAGGTTGTGCAGGAGTGAGAGCTCCATGTCCTGCTTGTTCTACTTTGTGGTATGGGCAGGCTGTGCATGCAACGAGCGGAACCCATATGCAACAGTGTGTCGCACAGGAAAGAAAGTAAACGCATTGTGAATGGCAATGCTGCATTTTTGAATGTCAGGATTTGCGGTAGCCTCGGTGTCGCATGAGGGCAATGCGCTTTTACGAGCGACGGTCTAACCTTCACCACATTGATCCAAATGCTTTAACCTTGGATGCAGAAGGGAATATTAATACTTTATACTCATCGATTATTCATTAAGTCCCCCCCAAGAGAGGAAAAAACAAAGCATTTCTGCTACACTATGTTGGATTTGATCTTTAATTCATGCATGAGGTGTCGTCGGGCGGTCATCTTTGTTTACAGAAAGAGTTCATCATAACGGCATGTGGAAGAGGTTGAAATAGAGATTTCAAGGGGGCAACGATCCGCAAATAAGCAATTAGTGTGAGATCGGCGTCAAGCACATGCCTGCTGTGGTTTTAGTCCTCTAGGTTTGCCGTAATCAACAGGTTGAAAGTCGTTTTTTTTTTTTTTTTTCTGTCTGCCACCACCGCAAATCCAGTTGAAGGGATGCGTCTGTCTGTACCCATTTTCTTTCTGCTGTGGGTGAAAGCCCTGACATTGAAAAATCTCAGTTATTCCGTCCCGGAGGAGCAAGGACCTGGCACTGTTATAGGGAATATCGCAAAAGACGCCGGATATGGCACCCTGGAGAGGGGGAAGAAATCAAACTTCAGAGTGCTGGAGAATTCTGCACCACATCTGGTGGACGTCGACCCGGAGAGTGGACTTATCTTCACCAAACAAAGGATTGACAGGGAAACGTTATGCAGGCGTAACCCCAAGTGCCAGCTCTCTATGGAGGTGTTTGCCAACGACAAGGAAATATGCATGATCAAGATTGATATACAGGACATAAATGACAACTCGCCAAGTTTCCCTTCAGATCACGTCAACATTGATATTTCAGAGAACGCAGCTGCTGGGACACGCTTCCCCCTGACTATTGCACATGACTCAGACGCCGGGGAAAATGGGATAAAGACCTACCAGGTCACGAGAGATGATTACAATACATTTTCTTTGGATTTAAAAATGAGAGGTGATGGGACTATATATCCGGAGCTGGTGGTTCAGAGACCTCTGGATAGGGAGGATCAGAGCCATCACACCCTTCTCCTCACAGCAATAGACGGTGGGGAGTATTCAAGATCAGGCTCCATGCAAATCAATGTGAGGGTGACTGATTCGAATGACAATAGCCCTGTTTTTGAGAAACCCTCCTATGTGATAGAAATTCCAGAAAATTCCCCGCCTGGAAAAGTGCTCATCGATTTAAACGCCACCGACCAAGATGAGGGGAGCAACGGGCAGGTGCTTTATTCCTTCACTGGATATGCATCTGAGCGAATACAAGATCTTTTCTCAATTGACCCCAATACCGGCGTGGTGAAGGTCCAGGGAGAAATTGACTTTGAAGAGAATCCAATTATAGAGTTTGATGTGCAGGCTAAGGATCTGGGACCGAACCCCATACCGGGCCATTGTAAAATTACTGTCAAAGTGCTTGACAAGAATGACAACTCGCCGATGATAAGTTTTGTTTCAGTGCGTCAGGGAGCCATAAGCGAGGCAGCACCTTCTGAATCTGTCATAGCACTGGTCAGAGTGACGGATAAAGACTCCGGCCGGAATGGGCAGCTTCAGTGCCGCGTGCTGGGAAATGTTCCTTTCAGGCTGCAGGAAAACAATGATAATTTTTACACGCTGCTTACAGACAGACCTTTGGACAGGGAAATGAAAGATGAATACAATGTAACAATTGTGGCGAGAGACAATGGGATCCCCTCTTTGAACTACACTAAGTCCTTTACTGTGAAAATCCTGGATGAAAATGACAATGCGCCTCGCTTTACAAAGGCAGTTTATGTCCTACAGGTGCCTGAGAACAACATCCCAGGAGAGTATCTGGGCTCCGTTCTGGCCCACGACCCGGATGTAGGTCGAAACGGAACAGTGTCGTATTCTATTCTGCCATCACATATCGGGGAAGTTTCAGTGTACACCTACGTGTCTGTTAATCCCACCAACGGAGCCATATACGCCTCGCGGTCTTTCAATTACGAGCAAACGAAATCCTTTGAGTTCAAAGTTCAAGCTAAAGACGGAGGTTCCCCCCACATGGAGAGCACCTCCACAGTCAGGGTCAACATCCTCGACGTGAACGACAATCTCCCGGTGATTATCTTGCCCCTCCTGCAAAATGACACGGCTGAAATCCCGGTGCCGAGAAACGTGGGCATCGGGTACATCGTGGCCACGGTGAAGGCGGTGGACCACGACCACGGAGAAAGTGGCCATTTGACTTATGAGATCACAGAGGGAAATGACGACCACCTGTTTGAGATGGATCCCGTGGGAGGAGAGGTCAGAACCACTCATGCTCTATGGGAGGAGGTCACCCCAGTGGTTGAGCTGGTGGTTAAGGTAACTGACCATGGCAAGCCGCCCTTATCTGCCGTGGCTAAGCTGATCATTAAGGCGAACACTGACACGGCGGCAGGAGGGGGTTCCAGCGTGAGTGGGGAGCAGCAGCACTGGGATGTATCCCTGCCCCTCATAGTTACCCTCTGCATTATCTCTGTCATGCTCTTAGCAGTCATGACCGCCATCGCTGTCAAGTCCAAGCATCAAGATAAGGAGAATGGGAATTATAACTGCCGCATGGCTGAGTACTCCAATCCTCCAGTGGGGAAGGGCAAAAAGAAACGGATCAACAAGAGTGACATCATGCTGGTGCAGAGTGAGATGGAGGAAAGAGATTCCGCGAGCCGGATGAATGTGGTGAGCAGCCCCTCTCTCATCACTTCTCCGATATGTTTCGACTACCAGAGTCCTCTGCCGCTGACGCTGCCCAGGTCAGAGGTCATGTACCTGAAAACCACCCCGAACAGCCTGACGGTCCCCAGAGCGGGTTGCCACTCCAGCTTCGCCGGGTTGAGCACAGACACTCCCGCTAATAGGATGTCAGTGATACAGGTAAGGAGCATGCTGCACTGAATTCTTTATCTGCCCTTTTCTTCTTGCTTATCTGCACCTGCTGCTTTGCTATACAAATCCGAAAAAAAAACCACCATCAATAAAAGAAAAAATCTGTCAGTGTAAACCAACATCATTATCACTTCTGCCTCCTCTGTTATGGCACCGCGTTACTGTCTGCATATCAAGTGTATATTGTTTGCATTCAAAGCATGCAATGGCAACTTGGACTGTGATAATTAATTGTTCATTTCAAAATAAGTTTATCTCTTCCTTGATTGATTTGCTGTCTTGTAAGTCTTCTCATGCACAATATTACAGGTGGTCCGCATAATCAGAAAGTCCCCCTCAGTTAGATATTCAAGCAGTGTGAGTCTTGTACAAGACTGCTGCGACCCCACCAGATCCGCCGTCGCAGAGTGAAAACAAAGCCCTGCCTGAAATGTGGGACCGGACAGGTGTTTGAGCAGCTTGTCCGATCACATTACCCAACCAGTGTGCACCAGACAGCGAGATGCACACAGCATAACCACACAATCACATTTTTTCCTCCCAAAATATGGGTCAGATCCACCCATCTGCATCCCAAGTTGGCACGATAAGGCCCTTAATAGGGTCCGGCCTCGCCTCGCAGAGATGGCAGGGTTGAATACACAAGCCAGCTAACATGCTAATTTGACAGCATGGGCTTGTAGTGCTGTTTAGCGCAGCTGAATTATCTGTTGTAAAAGATGTAAATATCTAGGGCAGTCTCACAGACAGTCTCATTTGGAGATGATAACACAGATGACAAGGCCTGGCACTGTCACCAGTCACTATGGTGTGTGGGTGTGATCAACACAAACACATTATACTCAAGATAGGGGGGAAAGGGCGCTAATGACAGCGACTCACGCTTTTCTTTTTTTTTTTTCCTCCTTTGCCATGCCAAAGAAGCACATATGGTCACAATGGAGATTTTATCTTATCCTGCCGTCATCACAGGCGGGCTGAAATCCCGTTCTATTGACATGCTTCAGGTGGCGCCATGAAGATATACAAATCTGAAAACCGGTCAATCCTTTTTGGGCTCCTCACGCCATTGTTGAAACCAGTGTGAAGCTTACACAATATTATTTTGTTGTTTTTTTGTTTTTTTTTAGACGGAAAATTTCCCCTCCGAGCCCAATTACGCTGGCAGCAGGCAGCCATTTGTTCAAAGGTAAGACCTCCGTCCAAAAGCAACCTGACCACTGCATTTAGCTTCTTCGTTTGGTATCAAGCCAGCGGACTATAGCTATCAAATAGCTGCTCTCACACAGCGGTAATGGCAAGTTATGTTTTTTTTTCCTCCCTCCTACTCTGCTGCAGCTCTACATTTAAGGATGCAGAACGAGCGAGCCTCCGAGACAGTGGCCATGGTGATAGTGACCAGGCTGATAGTGACCAGGATACTAATAAAGGCTCACACTGCGACACGTCTGCCAGGGAGGCCCTCAAGATGAAAGCAACAGCAGTTAATGGCCAGCCTTTTGAGCAGGGTGAGTGGACACACACTCTTCCTGACATCTTGAAGATGCCTAGCGGACTCCGGTAACAGACAATGTTTATATTTTATGCACAGAGGAATTGCGCACAGCTCACTTCCGTTTAAGTGGAGGTCCACCAGCCTCTGGCTACAGCCAACGCAGACAAATATTTATCATGGAAGGAGATAAATCTGCTGTTGGTTTGCTGTAGCTGCAGCAGGTAGCCTCGCTTTGCCTCGCGTCGCAAACAGCCTCAGCTGCTGTCGCACAGATGACATCAAGGCACAGAGTGGAAGGCAAATCGTAGTCTAAAAGGATAGTTTGAAAAGATAAAAGAGTCCACAGGCTGAACGTTCACACATCTTCTGTTTGATTCAGTCATCAAACAAACCGGTATGCAAGGCAAAGTGTACCTCTGTCTGGGTGGCTTTTGATCGCATCATTATTTGAGCACAAATTCGCCGCATGCATGTCACGGATAACATGACAGAGACAGGAAAGCGTGATAGACACTTGCGGTTCCGAATCAACTTTTTGCTCAGACGGAGTTTTCTCAGTTATAATTGGTTTCGCTGTGTTTTAACGACTAAAAATAGCCATTATTCTAATTTTATTTGTTTTTTTTTAACTGACATGATCCGCACCACCGAGGTGTAAACATAGATGGTTGTCAATCTGCTGCGACCTGCGGACCTGGAAGGGACTGATGTATTTAGCCATTGTAGATATATATATATATATATATATATATATATAAAAGGAATAAGAAAGCAACTCTCAGATGATAAAAGAAGATGGCGGGCTGGAGTGAAGTGGTCTTTCATTTCCTTACGTGAGCCGCTGAAGAGAACGGCTTTGGTCATCGGGTCCCTATGCAGCACTTTCCACACCATTTACATTGCTGTTTGTTTGTGGCGTGCTCAGGAGGGCAGAGATGGAAACACTCTGCTGTCTGCCAGAGAGATGTGTGAATCTCTCCCGCTCTGCGTGCGCACGCGCGCGTGTGTGTGTGTGTGTGTGTGTGTGTGTGTGTGTGTGTGTGTGTGTGTGTGTGTGTGTGTGTGGGCGCGCTGACGCGCATGCACGTCCGCAAACACGCGTGCGCGTGCATGG
>CAAKHC010018904.1:227513-243700 GCA_901007825.1 Macroramphosus scolopax
ATTGCTGTTTGTTTGTGGCGTGCTCAGGAGGGCAGAGATGGAAACACTCTGCTGTCTGCCAGAGAGATGTGTGAATCTCTCCCGCTCTGCGTGCGCACGCGCGCGTGTGTGTGTGTGTGTGTGTGTGTGTGTGGGTGCGCGCACGCCAGGAATTATGGCAGACCACACTTGTCTCCGTGGGAGGTGTAAATTCAATCACAAAAATTTTTTTGCAGCACATTTGTGAATCTGATTCAGCCTAAGTTCTAAGGCCAGACGCAACGGAGGGGATATTGAAAGAGATGTTTCGTACGTACAAGACAGAATATTTACATGTGCGGCGCAGACACTTGCTTGACAGGAATGACGGTTAATTTATGGAGCTGTATTTGTAAGATAAGAAATGCAAAGAAGTGGGGCATTGCATTTAATATTAATAGGTTGCACGAACGCCTTTCCCTTTTCTGCAGGTGACAAATAAGTTAAAAAGAAAAACGAACGGTTTCATTAGATGTTTCAGAGTCGGTCATTTGGATACGAAACGAGGACACTGACAAGATTGAAGATCTGCATTTCCTATTATCCTCCCCGTCACACACACACACACACACACACATGTGGATTTATTGATCAGCAAAGCTTCTTTTTTTATAGACTTTTTCTGACAAGATTTCTCAAAATGGAGACACAAAAATTGTTTTTCGCTCCGAATGCGCCAATGAAGAAGCTCGTGGGTTAAGTAGTATTTCTTTTATGTCTTTACCTTTACATCCCTCCAGTCTCCTGGCTGCTTTGATACAGGTAATATATGCACCTGTGCAGCTTCCACGATCATGCACTCTGAATATTTATTCCCTCTCACAGACACCAGATGCACAGTGGGTATGTTGCTCGGCTCTCTGTGATTCTATTTATAATGGGCGGCCAGACTCTTTGTTTTTTTGAGAACATGTTATTGTTCCAGTCACAGTTGCCTATTAGATCAGTTATTTTGACACTTTGTCAGCATGTGGCGATGTAAATGCGGCCGGCTATTGACTGGGAATGTAGAACAGTGACAGCCGAGCCGCTGATATTTAACATGTTTTTTTTATTCAGCGCTAACAAGCCTTAGTTCGAATTACTTACTTACTTTTAGATTCTTTCTTTTCTCCAATAATAAGTATATCCGGAAAATGACGCATCGACACATCGTGTGCCGGGAAAAAAAAAGTATTTCAGGAAAATGGAGAATTACAACCTTTAGTTCTTGTGAGCACAAAAAGATTTGATGTAAACACGATTCCTCAATTACGTACGTAGCGAGACACAATAGCACACTGCCAAAAATACCTTGCTGTTATTTTGCTGAACCTTCTAAGCACATACGTCTCTCTGCATCAGCATCAAGCGCCGGCTCCTCTGCAGTGGTGATGGGTGCCATGGAAATGAATACAGCGTCTCCCCGCTTCTCCTTTGCTTGTGATTATCGTTCTGGCCTCACGTATCCGTGCCTACAAAATACCTTTTCTCTGTGGCACGAGGAGAAGGATAAGTATGATGGAAAAACACAGATGACAAATGCACAGGGCACAGCACTGTAATCTGGGGTGTAGATGCTTCAAAGCAGAGCACTCGTATTATGCAGAAATCTGTGTTTCAGTTTTGCTAAATCAAAGCTGTGGTTTAGTTCCCCCCCCTTTTGATGTAAATTGCATTTTGAACTCGGATTCATATTTTTCCTCTTGATCTCCGTCCTGACGAAGATAGCACGGGAACGGTTCGCGCTCAGAACGTAACAATGCAAAGTCACGTAACGTGTGACGTGACAGGAGGAAAATCCAGGTGTGGAGGCGATAAATTAAAAACTTGTTTCATGGTACATTCAAAACAGAACTAATTAAAGTGTTTTCTTCAGTTGGTTAACGAGATTGCAGCTGTCAGGGCTGACGAAGGTTATTGATAATGAGTCGGAACGTTATTTCTATCTTATTTTTAGGGTTTCTTATAGTTGAAATGATTGCCGCTCCAATTTGAGGAGATAAGCTCATTAGCACTTTTAATATTTTTAACAAGACGCTAACAATGGAAACTGTTAATGTACAGACAGTCTTCACATTTGATAGATCTCCGGATGGTGAAGTGTTTAACTTCGGATGGTTCGCCACCATCTTCCACCTCCCACACCGAGACCTCGTGTATCTGCCGATACCGACGCCGACCAGGCTGTATCTTAACCAGCAACACACTCAGCGTGTGAATCACAAACCTTTAAAGGAAAGAAACGCATCGCACACATCATGACTTGTTCACGCGCGGAACGTTTAGCGGGATTACATACACCGCCTCGGCCTTCGCACTCCCGGCCTGTCAGACATGAATGACAGAGCCATCACACGTCTGGCACAAACAACAACAAATTACATTGATCATCCCCTGAAACCATTCTTCACACTCCGCTGTCTGGTCGCAGGTACGGGGAGAGAAGACAGAGAAGAGATTGGTTTTAACAAACAAACCCGCCGCTAGCGCTGATGTAAAGAACCAGAATCACTTAAGGAGTCTGTTTGATGACGTCTGCTAGAAGAATATGTATCGCTCGGCCGTATATTCCAGTAGATTCAAGCTTGTGGTTGGTTGTCAGCTGTTGGAGTGATGCTGATTATCAGGTTTACATATTCCAGATTATATAGCTAGAAATGTAACTAACTCGGCTGCTGCCGTGACATTTAGGTGCCTTTAAGGTTTCTGCTAATGTCTCAAGAGACTCTCAACTCAGACGTGTCCATGTCTGCAGAAAGTGGCTGAAAGCTGCAGACATCCATCCTCCAACGTCTCTTTATGGAGCCGAGCAACAAAACCCTCACAAAAAGATCCTTATTGAAAGCATCTCGTTCCTTCGTGATATTATATTCTGGGAACACATGAATCCCCTCTGGCTACTAAAGACTGTTTTTTGATTGGTCACCAACATTCAAAACAACTTTTTTAAAGTGCAAGTTCATGCAAAACTTTAAATCTGACTATTTAGAATAACAGGAATTATTATTCTAGTATAACTCGATGACTGAAGTATCACCGTGTAACACAATAAAACAATGTATGATCAAACATAAAAACCCTCTTACACGTCTCTCTTTCCAGCATGTTGCTCCGAAATCAGTTTAGCATTTAGCTGATAGTTTAAGCTAATTAGTCTTATTGGATTAGATGTATTTGATACAGTGATTTCGGCGACCATCAGCCTGATATTGATCAGTGCATCTCCACCATTAACCTGCACGTTGTTTACTGTGCAGCATGGTATATTGCTTGCATGCACCACGCTGGGGTGCAGAGGCTCCTCTTCTCTGTTTGTTTGTTTGTTTGAACTTCCTCCCTTCGGTTCGTGCATCCCCCCAGCATACCGGTTGAGCGTTAGCGTGCGAGGAAGGTAGCGTTGCCTTTGAACACGAGGCTCCCCCTTCCTCTTGTAGGAAGAGTCTTGTTGTGCGGAGCTTCGTCTGGTTTCCAGGCTGATGTTCCTCATCCTCATCAGGGCCTTTATTTCGATCCCTTCAATCAACAGCCTCGTTCAGACTCGTGTGTGTGCGTGTGGGGGTGATGCACAAACGCGAATAAATTACCGATTCCCGATTAATTCAGCGATCAGCTGAATTAAAGCAGGAAATAGAACAGAAGATTACATGTGTACTTTTAGACCTTAAATCGCTGTTTCATTTTCACGTCTGCAGGAAAAAACTATTATTTACTGCCAAAGACGGTTAAAGACATGAAGCTTCAAGCTTCCTACATATCTGAAAAATATGCACATCATTGTCAAATAAATGTTGAAAGCGTAGTTTAACAGCTACAAGGAAAAAAATCACACCTTCGATCTCGTGTCACAGTGGAAACCGGCTCGACGTGTGCGCTAGTTTTAATGTGAGATGTGGTGTGAAAATCTAAAAGACAGTGTTACGGCACAAAGATGGAGCTTCACCCATCGCTCCACTTCTCTACGACTGACGCAATGCAACATGTCGAGCATGAGGAGCTGATGTAGCCGATGTTATTAAGGTGATGGAATAATGAGGAGACCACATCCATCGTCAGCGTGTTGTCGTTTGCGTCCATGACCAGCGGGGGCAGCGTTGTTCTAACAGCTTTGAGACTTACAGTGTCGGGCAACTCTTTCTTTTACTTGTTTTTTTCATTTCCACCTGCTTTTCAAGTTTTATTTGAAGTTTCCGCATGTACAACAGATATAAAAGTGGAGTTTCTCCCTGCCAGAAGAAACTTGTTCACCTCAGTAAAAGAGCTTTTTTTTTGTGTGGCAAGAACAGGCTTCATCTAATAGAGGAGGAAATGTAAAATGGGCAGGAAATGCAAATGAGCTTCTGATTATGATACAGAGTCCCTGAAAGTAATTTAAAGAAATTACTTTATCCGATTCCAACATGACACTTCAATATTAATCCGATATCGACCCTAATCTGGAATACGCCATGTTAACACCCCTCTGAGTTTCTATCTATATTTTTTTGTGGAAGTACACCAACTCCAATAATGAGCATCTAATTATCAACATTCAGTGTTTCTCACCAACTCCTGATCAGAAACGGAGAAGCTCTGCTTATGCAAATCACCCAGTTGTTTTTTTTTGTGCTTCTGCTGCTGTAAATGTAAATGAAAAACACATTACTTCCTCTGCACCAGATGATATTTTCCAGGAAACACCTACACAGGTTGTTATTGTTAGCAGAGGGAGAAGATTTCATGAATATTTTTGAATTACTCATGTGGTTTTATTGACCAGCGATGAAAATAGCAAAGGAACTTCTTTTGTTTTTGTTTGTTTGGTGCTGTGCATCATTATTTTAAGGTCGCATCACGAGAGGCTTCTGGAAGTTGATCCTTCACCACATTGCTAATTTTGAGTGTTCCAGCAGGCTGCTGTATTCTCATATTTTGGAGAAAATTCCGAGCAATGTATAATAAATAAGTCACACTCAGAGATACTATATTTAGTTAAAGGAGTCAGAGGGAAGTACTTGAGGTTGTGTTTGTTTGGAGCGTTTTATTATTGATGCTGTTCCCTCAAAATGTCATCTATATTTTCTTCTGGGTTATTTATTCCTGGCAGGATAAAATAACAAATGTTAAACTGTTTTTGCAGAACAAGACAAATCAGTCCACTGCACCGATGAGTGTCGTGCACTGGGACACTCTGACAGATGCTGGATGCCAAAGTTACGGGTAGGAAGCCAAGCAGACAGCGCCGATAATCGCACCAACCTCTTCATCCCTGTGGGAATGGATGCCATGGTAGAGACAGAGATTTATGGCACCATCAGCTGCAGCAGTCGAAAAACCCTCAGCACGTTTGGGAAGGAGCAGCGGGACAGTACAATCCTTGTGGCCAATGTCAAACCTTACTTAAAGTCGCAGCGTGCACTAAGCCCACCGCTACAGGAGAGTCTATCTGCGTCCAATAGTCCCACCAAGAGTGTTTTGCCCCTGGACTTGGCCAACCAAGAGTTCAAAGAAGAGAGGGAAGGGGGGTCAGACAGCAGTGCCTATGGCCCACCAGATGGTCAGTGCTCCCCGCTGCACACCGGATTGGAGGAGCCCTCCTACCTGACCTGTGAGCTCAGGCCCAAGTCCCTGTCGAGCAGTCTCATTCACAGCTCCGTCATCAGCCAGGAGTGCGGGGGGTCCGAGTACGCTCTCGACCCTCGAGACTCCGGTAACTGACAGGTGATGAAAAAAAAAAAAAAACCCACTTGTTCTCACCTGCCAGGCTCGCGATGACGACGACATCGCAGATTAACGACCGAGAGCTGATTTTCTTTTGACCCACAGAGCTGTCCAGACACGCATCATATAACCAAAAACCATCCGCTTTGTATGTTCTTTTTGATTTCGTGACTTGTTGTGTTTAGGTGAAATGTGTGTCCTTGACTGCTGTGAAGGTTGGCGGGCGGGCGGGGGGGGGGGGGGGGGGGGGGGGGGGGGGGGGGGGAATCAGTGCTTACCTGACTCCATGTGTTCTCACTGTGTACTGTACCTGTCAATTTAGATGTCTGTATTTTACACATTTCAAGCTCCGATTTTGTGTGGCTGTTGAACAAATTGCTACTGTTAAGCTATTGAGTCCTGTCTGCTTTTGTACGGTGAAGCTTTCTGTCTCCATTTAGTGTATAAGGAACATCTCTTTGAAAAATCCCAGGCAACGGAAAATACATATCAGTGACGTCAAATACAAAAGTGAAGTGTCTTATGAACTGTTAATGGTGGTGCGACAGGGAATATCCCTTTTCATAAAACCATTTGAGGTTCCTATAAAAACAGTTTTTTAAGAATGTATTTGTAATTTTATTGTCGTCCTCTCTGCCGTTTATGTGAAAATAAGCTGAGCTTACACGTGACTGTGGGCTACTGTACTTGTTGTGTATTTTATTAAATTTGTATACACTGTGTGCATGGAAGGCAATTATTTCCCGGAAGACTTCCGAAAGCTGTTGTGTTTGTCATGTTAGAGGAGTTCCTTTTATGTCTGCAAGGTGCCGTCATACATGTTCCCCTGACAGAAAGCTAGTGTCTCTGCATATGTGCCCAGTGAATCCACGTACTGTACACCAGCACGCTATCGAGCTGCGGTCCTCAGAGGGGAATCTCAATCAGCATTTTCACAGCTATTTATATTTTAAAAAAAAGCAAAATAAAAGCAGGCACTGTGTATTAGTGCACCCATCAGAAGACGAGTTGACTTCCTCTATGCTTCTTCGGAGTCTATGCAATCCCAGCTCGGCGAGAGCTGCCGTCAATTAACGTCCGCTTGTCATTATAGTGTTATTTAAAATACAAAATGTGTCCGACACTTGACAAGACGTGGATCTAATAAAAAAAGAACATCCCAGCCATCAGTGGCCAGTAGTCATAAGACTTGTTGGGAAGACGTCTTTGATGAAATCAAATGAAATTTTAATGATCCCCGTGGGGGGAAAGTGGGTCACCGCGGCAGCCAGTGATTGAACAAATAGCATAAAATGTTAACACGTGTCGATACAAAAAAGGAGAAGGAATCCTATAAAGATAAATAAAGCATCTTCATTGAGAAGGTTTGACAATCTGAGGCAGCGGCGTTGAATGTTTCACGTCTCAGATCCGGCCCTTTGAGTGTATAAAGTGTCCATCATTTGCTCTCTTGCTGTTAAACCGGAGCTTGTGCATATTTGCACTTTAGATGCACTCTTCAGTCATACAGACGCGGGAGGAGACGGTGCAGTGACGGAAGGACACGGTCTGCATACATATGTTATTAGAGGAGCCTAAACTGCTGCAATCCATCCGTTGGTCAACCTGCTTTCAGACCTAAACTGCTTTTAATCGTGTTGGCTGATTATTCGCTCGGCTAGAAGACGGCGGTGTAAAACATTTCTGTGACCAGAGGGATGCTATTTCCGAAAAAATCCTGGACCACTGCAGCTAGTCTATAAAGAGCGATTAAATATAAACATGGATGAATGTTTACCGGGGGAAGATCACTCCACCTGGGGATCCAGGAAATGTAGAACTGCCTTCCACTTTTCATCCCTAAAACAATCACACAGAAGCCTCTTGTTTCTTTTTTGCTTAGTTTCTCCATCTGGAGACGCTGACTTCTGTACCCCCGGCTCGTCGAGCGGTTTGAGAGCGCCTTGTTTTTTCAGGAGCTCGGGATAACAGAATCCTGTCATCTACTGAGAGCCGACTATAAGTGCGACTCTGTTGCTCCCCGGGGAAAACACATTAATTTAGATTTTGATTTGCATTTGTTTTGGTGCTGGTATTGACACAATTCCAGACCTGGATGTCTCATCTCAGCAGGCAGCTCTGATGAGCTCATCTGCATAAGTTGAAATACTCTTTGAGAGGGAGATTGCGTGGGTCACAGCAACTCATCCCATTGAAATACAGACAGAAACATCACATCATTTTATCTGTATCAGTCCCAGGGCTTCAGAACACGAGGGATGAAGACAGGTGAGGAGAATGTCAAGTGGAAAAGGGCTGAGCCATTTGCTGCAACACTCACTCCTGAAATTCCCTCTAACGTTATATCACTTAAAGATGTAAAACAGGTTAAACTTCCACTTCGACCGTAATTATGAAAAATGTGCTTTGAAGCAAATCTTCTCTTAATTAACGCGGTGCTGCGGTGACAAAAAAAAAAAGTGCTATGTTGTGGAGAGGAGCTGAATGCAGATTAAGGACGAGCACGGCGTGTTGGATGAATATGACTTGTCTCTCAGAATGACGACAGTCACAGTGAAAAGGAATTACAGACAATGAAAGTGATCTGTGTAATACCTCCATTCTTCTACGTTTTACGTACACAAATGATCTTTTGAGATGAAAATGGAATGAGCAGTGCACCATTCATTTGTGAAACATTGACATGCTCACCCTGAGTACTTAAGCTTTTAATTCAATAATTCAATAACACAGCCGATTAAGAGCTTGTCTTCCACCTCCACCAAATGCTACGGGAGATGGTTCCACTTGGCTGGGAACTGTTGGTGGGGAAACAACACATAAACTGTGGGCTACTGAGAGTGCAGTTTTCATTCCGGCTGCGAGTCGTACATGAATCCAGCCTGCAGACCTTACGGGCAAAATGTGACGATACTGCTTTGAGTTGTATTTGCATGGAAAACGTCCTTGTGCAAAAATTAATTGTAAATATGCTGAATGCATTCCTGAAGAAATGTCCCAATGTTAATTATAGAGTATACCAGACACTATCAATCAATGCATTTAATAATTAATAAATGCACGCATTCATTTTTAATGCAGAAATTTAAAATAAGAGAGCGACTCGCTCTCAAACAGCGAGTGACAAAACCCCCTTTTGATATGACAAAACGGGTTGCATCAGAAGACGATGCTCACAGGTAGCCTAATTTATCACAAGGAAAGGAATTAGCTGTCATATTAGTTTCTTTAGCCTGAAGGAGTCGTTTGACAAAATGCGCCGAGGGTCGGAGGAGACGACTGATACCGCTTGCTCATGTCTGTGTGACATGAAGCCACTGCCAGGAGCTGGTTAGCTTAGCTTAGCTTAGCACAAAGACATTTGGACAACAAAGACGTGTAATATATCAACATCAACTCACAATCGCTTGTTAGATGTCTGCAACAGACTCTCAGACGCACTTTGAAAGCAGCCGGTGTTCCCTGCACTCTATCTATCTATCTATCTATCTATCTATCTATCTATCTATCTATCTATCTATCTATCTATCTATCTATCCATCCATCCATCCATCCATCCATCCATCCATCCGTCTATCTATCTATCTAGTGGCAGCAGTGATGGTGTGCTGTATACTACCTTCATGGGAAGTTTAATGGGGGTTTATAATTCGTGCCAGTGCCAGTACGAGTGGCCATCGGGGGGCCGCTTTTCAGAATTTTTTTTTTTATGGGGTACAAAAATATTTGCGCTGCTTTCCCCTCCTGAGGGAACCCCAGTGGTTAACACACATTGTCGGAGTCGGACAAAAAAGGGAAGTATAAAAACGCCTGGCTGTGAATGTACACAGTTACAGTAGAGCCACACTGGGTGTTTCTAATGATGTCGCTATGCTAAGCTGACAGGCTGAATGTGCTCAGTGTGAAATTGGGCTTTTTTGAGTGATAAAACGTGAATGCTAAATCTCATAGATGAAAATATGTGTCAGATAATCAAGTGACTGGTTTGTAATGTCACATAGCGGTTGGTTCCTGCGCTCCCTGTGTGTATTGCTTGGCCACATTCCAGTTCAAACACAGACCGGGGAGATGAGTGAAACCACATTTTAATCATACTTCTTTATTTAGGTCAGCATAGAAAATCCAGAGAAATGTTAAGTATGAAGTTCTTCATGAATGATACAGGGAGTGTTCTGCCTTTTAGTCGGAGCGCCGTATCCTTGGGCGTGTGTTGTTCGCAGAGAAAATAGAGCCGTTGCACCGTCTCATCGAAGAGAAGGTGAAAACGCACAAAAGCTAAACAGTAAACCAAATTGATTAATGTGTTGTTCCTTTTTCTAGCATGCGCAGCGACATGCAAATGAATGTAAATGCCAACTTTCACTATTTAGTAATGACTTCCATTATATGGTTTCTAAGTAGCCCGGTAATGATTTGCATGTGGTGAAGCAATTTCACGTTTCACATTTTATTTTCCCTTTGTAGCTGGAGACAGACTTGACAGGCCGGGAAGCTTTGGCGGAATACCGTCCTTTAAATATTACTCTGCTCCTGTTTCTTAATGGAGTATGACACTGTTGACTGCATTTAGATGTCATTACAGACCCACAGGAATTAACATCCCTTTTATTGACCCCGCTTGACAGAAAATTCCCATCTGCAAAAGGATTTCATTTTGAGGTCCTGTTGAAAAGGTGTTACTGATGACAGACTCCTCTGGGAGGAGTGCGAATGCACGCCGGTCTGTCGATCGCGATTCATGTTTAACGCCAAGAAGAAGATATAGCGGAGGGAGCGATCCGGCAGGACTTCACACAGGTTTCACTACGTGTTACTGGGTCATGACACACTTTCCCCACCTTCAATTGGGCAAAAATAGTCTCCGACGTGCCTTTTTAGTGACAAAGTGGGCCAGAATCTGCATAAAGTGCAAATAACGTGCTCTGTCATGTTCAAAAGCCCCAAGTCTCAAAGGTGTCACCCTCTAAGTGCTTTGTCTGCTATCACGTATAAAATAGAACATTTAAAGAGAAAGGGGTCGCAGCACAGACAGTGACCAAGTCCTGCCACTACTGAAGATGATGCTAGAACAGTGATAATGATGATTACAATAATAATAAGACACATGCACAAATGAATGTAAACATAATGAAAAATTTGAATCAAGAGTGGAAAGCAGGCGTACGAGCACCGACTGTAGAGTCAAGCTCCTCCACGCTGTTTGAATGTTGGACTCTGTAGAGGTAATTTCACCAAGCGTCTACAGAACAAAGCACATTTACAGGTTCCTCACTTCTGTCATTTTTTACAGCGGTTAAAGAGAATAGTTCTGATGAGTATTTACTGTGATTTAGCTATACACTTAAAATTCAGCCACCTTGGTGGCAGGTGTGAGTTACCCAGGCTTTTTTTTTGTTTTTTAATTGCCTGTATTAGCATATTAACTCCTACTAAGTAGTTTGATTCATGCTGAGGCCTCTGACGGCTTGTCACTGAGGGCAATGGCACAGAAATCAAACCAACAAAAAAATCTTACCGCTCCGAGCAGTTCCACCGATGCTGAAGTCATTTAATGTGTGTGTGTGGGTGTGTGTGTGTGTGTGTGTCGGAGGAGGAGGAGGAGAGTGGGGGTGGGTGGGGGGTCAAAGCCTCGCTGAATCCAATCATGTATGAAAATAAACAGTGATGACTTTTCCTCACCTGTCGCAGGAAGACTGCGAATGTGTTTGTATTGGTTTGGGAAAATGTAAAAATCCAGATAATTATTTTATGCGTTTCGGTGCCATAATTAGCAGCGGAACTCAATTTACTCCCGTGTCACCCTCTCTTCCACTATCCTTAATATTCCAACCAGAATCAAAGAGTTTCCCGCGTTTACGGTAATTGGTTAGATTTATTTCTATTAGTCCGTTTAAACACTAATAGGTACTTTTTTCCGACACCACTCATGTGCGACCAGGTTTTTTTGGTGCGTTCTAATGCTTGAAAGAGGAATGTTTATACAGCCACAATATTCGTCCTCAGACTACACGGCTCAGTCAATAAAACATTAAACATGTCTCCAAGGTTCACTGGTTGCAACAACTGTTTGAGTGGGAGTTCCCAAGTTCAGATGTGGGAATTGTCTCTCACTTAGAAAGCGGCTGTATGATAATCTGGTTATCAGCCGTACCTTGGATAGGACTCATACTGTAGGTTAAGATGATTTCATGCAACTTCGATGCCCCTCAAATGAGATGCACCGCAGTCCTAAATAAAGCATCCTTATCCACCTATGGTGTTTCACCCACAGACAGAACAGTCAGTTGGCATAAAAGTATGAGAAGCAGCTGCCAGCTACCCCCTCTCGCTTTGAATGAAAGAAAGTAGGTTAACCATAACGCGGTGCAAGTCGGGTAAATATCCAGGCGAGCCAAGCTTCTTAACCCTCGTAATGAGAGCATTTGTCTATATGTCTTTTATAGGCATATCATAACAGCTTTATACGCCACGTTGACCCCGAAATCAAGTGAGTTGAGTCACCGGGGAAGGAATAGGATCCCCCAGACGTGTGCATGTGGCCTCCAACACAGCTCGGTCATTGCTTTTTCAATGAAAGCAAAAGTAGTTCACCAAACACATGCTAAGTGTCGGTGTTATTACAGTGCATCACGTTACTGCTGCACGCTTGTATTCACGTTCAAGTATTCATGAATGCCGCCAGCCTTTTTCAGGTGGTTCGGGCGTCTGATTAGTCTGCGCCTTCTGGTTGGATGTGTTCCGGGCACGTCCAACCGGTAGGACTCCCCGGGGTCCACCCAAAACATGCTGGAGGGATCGTATAGCTAATATGGCCTGGGAACGCCTTGGGGTCCCACAAGAGGAGCTTGAGTGCGTTGCTAGGGAGAAGGATGTCTCGGTTACCCAATCTCAGAGCCCATCGGCTAAGAATAGCCTCTTCCATTTGCCGGTTAACGGTTTCGATTGAGACGCAAGAGAGGAGTTGAGTGACGGCGTCTGCGATTTGATTGTTAGCCTGCTGATATCAGAATGACAAAGTCATGTTCAAACTGCCCTTACGTGATTGGTCCACCCCGACCAACTGCAGAGTATGTCGAAGATGGATGGATGGATGGATGGATGGATGGATGGATGGATGGATGGATGGATGGATGGATGGATGGATGGATGGATGGATGGATGGATGGATGGATGGATGGATGGATGGATGGATGGATGGATTGCAGGTACAATGCCAGTTCGAGACCTGCAGACTTGACGTGGGTGTCCTACGGCGCTCCCGTCTCACACGCACAGTGCGTATTCAATGCGATCATTAGTAATGCCCAGTTAAGGTAAATCGCTATCCAGAACAGTCTTTAATGTTTTAAGAAGTAATGCCAACTCTAATGGCTTTGGCAGCAGCAGAAATGCATGTAAATAGCGTGACCTTACACCAGGATAAAAATATCATTTGTTTAAAGAAGTGCATGACAAGGTGCCACGGTGCTTGAATGGATTAGCACAACCCTCTGGGAAATCACCCTTTTTCAGCTCATGCATGGGTTTGAATCTAATTGCATGCAATGCTATTATATCTCTCTCCTCAGTCCTGTTCATCCTCACCATACCTTCTGTAAACCCGACCAGAATTATTCAAGATGTTTCTATAAATGCATGCATGCCTTTGACAGTATTACATTACCTTTCAAAAAGGAGCTCTATTCATTCCCACCCTTATCATTTAATCATAAATAGGTTGTTGTTCAGTGCGTGCACGTGTAGTAATGTACGATGCGGGACTGAACTGTGCTTTATAGCTCTTTATTCTACTTCCTCGTTTTTCATGTGCCGCTGAAAAAAATCTGAAAGAAATTGAGTTTAAGCTCGGAGCCAAAATGGCTTTGTGAGGGTCAATTTGCAAAGATTCGGTGACCTCCGGGTTCATCACACAATGAGAGTCCATAATTAAAGTCAGACATCTCGGTGCATGCATGGCGCTACATCTAAGCTATTTAGAGGTTTCAAAAGGTCTCAAAGTTGACCTGAATTTTAATTTAATGTCAGTATAGGGGCGCCGTACAGACGGGACTAACTATCAAATCACTAGATGACAAAAGTTTTCAGTCATTCCTAACATCCGTCCCCATCTACGGCCTTTTGGGCAAAGACATGTCTTGTGTTTTCTGGCAATAACTGGAACTGTAAATGTTTGGATCAGCTGGAGCACGAGGATCAAAATAGTTTACTTTGGAGTTGAAACACTTTGCAGTATTGACCCCGTGGCCTCCGCTGACCTGAGAGCCGGCTTGCTTCTCGTCCATCTGGCCACTCTTCTGAAAGACTTCGTCGTACGACAATGTAACATAATAAAATTAGGTTTTGCATTGTGTTACCATCTGAGCAAAGCCAGACACAGCTGAAACAATATCTGGTTTCCTTCTGAAACCTCCATAAAGATCCTAAAGACGATGTTCTATAAGAGATTGCAGTGTCCTTTTGCTGCACTGCATTTGGGCTGTCAGCATTCTCTGTGCAAGCCACAACTCAGTGTAACGCCCTACCAGATGACAGCGTTGCAGCTCAGTAAGGCACTGCAGATAAAAAGAAAAAAAGTATTTCTAAGGTAACTTTAAATGGTCCGGAACAAACAAAATCCCCGGCTCAAACCGGTTTCAACTTGCACTGACTGATGCAATATTTCCTGTCGTTTCAATTCTCATATTTGTCAGAACATCTAACCCAGAAAAAAAACATTTGAGCTGTAATCATTCAGATTTGACCTCCGGGTCAATTATTTATATGTTGCTAGAAATGATTTGATGGAATCGACCTCAGTGCTTTGACAAACCTTAAACCTCGATCAACAGCACGCTGTGCAGGATTTAATGCAATTTGTGAAGCTAAACGTGTTATTCCCTCTCCCCTCATGTACAAGTTGAGAACTCCACATGTGGATGAAATTGGCACCCAAAGTGGAGTTTCATTCTGGTATACATGATGTGAGGGGAGCATGTACATTCCTTTGATCCTTTCTTCTTCTCCCCTCAGCAGAGGATGTGAAACACGACCATTCAGCACCGTGTTTCCCGTTACACAACAGATAAATGACCCTTCCCGCTGTCGCGGACGAGCTCCGATCACGACGCCGATCAAAACCCAAATCGACTCAAATTAATACGCGACTAAATGAAGATGTTGTCTGAATTAAATTCGGCTGAACGGTTGTCTGATGGCTGGAAATCATGACAGAAAACGGCGGGAGCAGTTTCCCAGTTATTTGATTGGCTGGAATGCCACCGCAGGGCTGCCACGGATACGCACCAAAGGTACAATAAATGCAAAACTGAACACATTTTGAGCAGCCTTGCACAAATTGAATGTTTATGAGAAGTTTCCTTTGGGGATTTAGTTCTTGCACCAGAGGGTGGAGTGATTGCCTGGGCTCTCGTCATCTTTTTTTCTTCTCCCCCCCCACCCCCAACACCCGATCCATTATAAAGACTCTTCTGTCACATGTGATCTTCTTCCTCCATCATCTTGAGAAAGGAGATTAAAGCTGCATTAGAATACTCTAGAATGCATTGTTGTTTATTTTTCCTTCTTCTTTCATAGCGACGTCTGCCTGACCTTGAAGGAAAAAACTGTCATGTGGCCAAAAAGAATGAAGAAAAAAACAGGTTCATTTGAAGTCACAATTGCTGGAACCGATTGAATTGAATGTCATCTTTTTAAAATAAGCTAAGGACATGTGGGGGCAGAAATATACTCTTCCTTTCAGAAAAAACCCTGTTTTTCTCTGTCTGCAAGAAGACAAGGGGAGAACTGAAGGACTGTTCATGGGTGTTTTACTATTGATTTCTGTGCAGCATTGGACAGACATTGCAAAAACTTTATCTGGAGGCGGTTTTGCATAAAGCGCAGAAGTCTCACCACTTTGTTCTCTGTTCTGCTGGTCTCAGCTCCACATTTTGTAACCTACAGAGTTCCTTTTATGGCCTCTGTAAGAAGCCGCTTCATGATACTGGTGTTATTCCTTGCCGGTGCTCTACGATAAATTGACAGCTGAGTGTGCTACTAAGATTTGATCACTATATCCTTTTAACACCAGAAGCCTTTGTCAGCCTTAAACTACTGCTACTGTACTTCCCCGAGGGTTAGATAACCTAACACTTGTGGTTGCCTTCGTGCTCCCCAGACTCTAACTGACATGTGGCTGCAAGACGGCTGCAAAAGGCAGAAAGGTGGAGGAACGTAAGAAGACTGAATCTTCCAGCAAACTGCATGGAGCCGAATTAAAGAGGATGTAAAGCAAAAAAAAAAAAAGTTTTACAAAGAGGAAAACTTGATGAAAAAACAATAGCTCACAGCTACAAATAAGCTTTCATGAATAATTTAACTTTCATTCGATTTTTACATTCAGAATAACACAAACACATGTTGGTGCGACTCAAAGGCTCGTCACGACTTCTTAATTATCTCCACACACACACACACACACACAAACCAAATAGACAAACATGCAGGAAAAG